>AWOL01S0048747.1:10397-79298 GCA_000715115.1 Nicotiana otophora | reverse complement strand
GGTCAAATTTCTCAAAAATTCATCTTTCGCCATTTCAAGCCTAATTCCTCTACAGACCTCCAAATAATTTTCTGGACACTCCCCTAAGTCCATAATCACCATACGGAGCTATTGACATCATTAAAATTTTATTTCGGAGTCGTTTGCTCAAAAGTCAACACTCCGGTCAACTCTTTCTATTTAAACTTCTAAATAAGGATTGTTCTTTTAATTTAATTCCGAATCTTCAGTAATTCAAACTCGACCACACCCGCGGGTCATAATACATATTGAGAAGCTTCTCGAGACCTTACATTACTGAACGGGGCGTTAACTCTTAAAACAACAAGTCGGGTCATTACATTCTTCACCTCTTAAACATACGTTCGTTCTCGAACGTGCCAAGAATCATTCTGAGGACTTTAAATTACTAAGTGTATCCTTATACACATACTCGTGGGTGATTCTACGTACCGCAATCTAACATGGGTCCGACAACACCATCTCGGTTGAGATTATTTCTTTTATTCATACTTATAAACCTTAAAACAATTTTCTTACACTTCAAACATTTTCAAAAGGCCTAATTTTCACATCAACGCACGGTATTAGTCTCAACTGGCTATAGTAACTCGTGCCTACGCACACATCCTCGTTGAACGAGGGGCTTGACTCCGTTATCTCGGAGTTTTATCTTCGTTACCAGGTTTTGCTTGGCACATGTGAGCCCTCTGTGTGGTGTACTGTTGCTTTTCTTCAGCGTCTATGCCAGGAGACGGGAGAAGATCTATCCCTGGCTCGATTAATAAACCTTTATTCCCCCAAGATTTTCTACAGGGGAATGATAAATCTCAGCAAACGTGGACATCATGCTTTGCTAACCAGCATGGATTATGACAATGACTGTGGATGGATGGAACGGTTCATTGCAGTTGCCACCAAGGACATCATTCCGGCCACAACTCCATCCTTTTAGGAATTATGAAACCTTACTCGTAAATTCATCGTTTATTTTTTCTTCTAGTTAAAGATTGTCCTATGCCGTTACTGATCCTTCTTCTTTCACTTATTTCAGCAACTCGGTAGATACCACCTAGGGTTGAAGGCTTGGACCAGTGGGTCCAGAAGATTCTGGATATCACTACGCTTGAGACCCACAAGTGAAAAGAACTGGCCTTTAAATATGGGTGAAGGCCAAAAATCATGGTAGGTTGAACTTATCTTGTTTTTATTTCTCGTGTAGGAAAATTGGTTAACCTTTCTTCCCTGTTGAATTCAGGTCTACTGCAGGGCTCTGTTACCGTCTTTGAGGAAGACGTTTTGGATGATCCTGCTGACGCGGTAAGGTTGTTGCAGGAGGCTTTTACCCAAACTGGTGTCTCTGAGCCTTCTTCTAGTGCAAGTACTTCTTCTCGGAGTCCCCGGCCGGAGAACAAGCAACAAAAAAGCGGCGCTCCTCTGCATTCGGGGGTAAAAATAAAAAGGCGAAGGGCACCGCGCCCGAGCTGTCTGCAGATGCTGTGGTGATGAGCTCCGCGCCCGAGCCGGCCATAGCCACTGTGGTGATCGACGATGATGGAGGAACTAGTGATGAGGGGGATTCTCTACGTAAAAGACGATGGCCTTCATCAGTTCAACAGAATGCTCAATTTGTTGAGCTTGTTACGCCAATCGAGGATGACGCCCCGATGCTCTGGAGGGAATATGAGATGGTGGAAGATGATAACTCTCGCTTTCGAGTCCAGTCGTCATGCCCGGGTCTATTCCGTCTTCGGTTGATGAGCAACCAACTACTAGCACTACATTTGCCACAACTACTTCTCAACATACAACACTATCAGCTTCATCTCCTTTTTCGCCAACTTTGCCTTTGCCACCAACAACTGTTACATCATCTCCACCGACCGCAGTTACCCGAGAGGAGGATTTCCCTCTTCCCTAGTACCCAGTTCATGGGAATTTGGGGCATAATTATTCCGCCCCCTCTAAAGATCCTCAAAGGAGGAGGACTGGAGGAGCGTCTCTCTCTTGGTTTCTACTGGATGCCATTTGTTGTCCCGGCCGGTGGAACGTGCTAATTATCTGAAGCCTCTAGCTTCAGGAAAAGATAAGAATAAAATACAATCTCTCTCGGGAGAGCGTTTGTTGAACAATGCCATGCACAATGCAGCGGCGGTATAATCTTTGCTTCCTCTGTTGTTTCTTCTATCTTTGTTATGGCAGGGTTTTGAGTTTGCACTTCTGTTTTGCAGGCTAACTTCCTTGCTTCTGAGGGCCTTCAAAGGTTGATTCTTGATAAGGAGGAACTCACCTTCGAGCGGGATTAACTATTGGCCGAGCGAGACCAAATTGCTGCTCGCCGCTCAGAACTGGAAGCACGAGCTGGTGAGGCTGTTGAGTTGGAGACTCAGTTGCAACAAAGCGAGCAAGAGGTAGTAACCCTTGGCCAAGAAGCTTCCCTATTAAGGGTACAATTCGAAGAGGCTAGGGCCAAGTGGGTTGAAGTTCATAATGTCGTTCTTGCTGCATCCGATCGCTAGGCTGCCTGTGCTGAAAGATTGAATAATTTGGAGGCAGCCTTGAACTCCAAAGCTAAAAAAGTTGCCGCTACCGAGGATAAGTATGCCCGATTGAAAGAGAGGCATAAGAGGGTTGTAGAGCATAACAAAGTTTTTCACTCCACCACCCGCGACCTCAATGTTAGCCTTCAAGCCATTAAGTCAGAGAGGAATGATCTTTCGACCGAGGTTGACCAGCTTAAAGAAGAGCTTCAACACCGAGCGGCTTCCCTCATTGTTGGAAAAAAAAGTTCTCTATGTATAGCATGAGGAGAAAAACCTTGGAAGAGGCCAAAGCGGGTGTCATTAATTTTGATGCCGAGATTGCTAAGGCCCGTGAGTTGGACTCAAGGTGCTCTTGTTTATGGTTAGATAAACATAAACTTCACTTCAAGGTGAAGCTTTGAATAGGAGACGTCCTCTTCAAGGTGATCTCGGTATCAAGATTCCACTAGTGAATGGTTAGATAATCTTGAGTTCGATAGCAAACTTCACTTCCCCTTAGGAACTTTGCTATCGATCCAAAGATTATCTAACAATCCCCCCGTGGCTTACACTTGTGAACGGTCAGGTAATCTTTGTCCGACAACAAAATCCGCAGTGGCTCATTGCTTGCATGCCTTGTCATTTAAAGGTCTTATTTCTGCCGACAAAGCTTATTTCGTAGTATGCTTTCCGTAGCTGTCTTGTTAAAAACCTTTCCAGAAAAACTCAATTGGGACAAAAACTGGGTAAAGAGAAAAAAAGTGCAGCACATACTTTCAGTATAGGAGAGGCTCATCAACAATAATATCTCTTGAGGTGTGCCACATTCCAGTTGCTCGGCAACTTCATTCCGTCTTGATTTTCCAATTCGTATGACCCTTTCCTGGTGACAGTTGAAACCTGGTAGGGGCCTTCCCACGTTGGATCTAGCTTTCCTGCGTTAGGCTACCGGGTGCTTTGAGTTACTTTCCTTAAAACCAAGTCTCCTACTTTTAAATAACAGAGATTGGTTCTTCTATTGTAATATCATTCGATTCTTTGTTGTGGGCTACCATCCTTATACGCGCCAAGTCCCTGCGTTCGTCGAGCAGCTCAAGTTTGACCAACATTGCTTCATTGTTTATTTTTCATCCGCCCGGAAATATTTCAGGGTAGGTTCTCCTACTTCCACCAGGATCAAAGATTCTGCTCCGTACACAAGAGAAAAATCACATTAATTTGGCCGTTCTTCGATACGCCCAGAGTACTCCTGGTAGGTCTCCGGGGCATTTGCCTTTGGGTGCTTCCAATCTCTTTTTGATATTTTGTATAATCACATTGTTTGTTAATTATGCTTGACCGTTTGCACTCGGGCGATAGGGTGATGATGTGATCCTTTTGATTTTTAAGTCTTCAAGGATTTTTATGACCTTCGCGCCTATACATTGTGGACCGTTGTCATATGCTATCTCTTTTGGTATTCCGAATCTGCAAATTATATTCTCTCATAAGAAATCTACCACTTCGTGTTCGCTGATCTTCTGATAAGGACCTGCTTCAACCCACTTAGTAAAATAATCAGTTAAAGTCAAAAGAAATCTTACCTTACCGGGGGCGGTGGCATAGGACCGACTATATCCACCCCCACTCCATGAAAGGCCATGGAGACAAAAATGAGTGTGGTGGCTCTGCCGATTGGTGTACCAACAATGCATAGCGTTGGCACTTATCGCATTTCTGTACATAAGCCTTGGCATCATGTTCCATCCGGGGCCAATAGTATCCTGCCACTGATTAATTTTAGCACTAAGGAATCCGCGCCTGAGTGATTTCTGTAGATCCTTTCATGGACTTCTCGCATGACATAATTAGCTCCGGAAGCTCCCAAACATCAGGCCAACGAGTCTTGGAAAGATCTTCTATATAATTAACTTCTCTTAAAGCTGTATCGAGCTGCTTTAGTGTACAACGTCCGTGATGCCTTAGGATCTTCAGGCAATTTTTCGTGCTCGAGATAATCAATGATCTCATTTCTCGAGTCCTAGACCAAATTGGTCACGTTTAACTCGTAATAGCTATCCGTATCTAATACTGAATACATAAGCTGTATGACCGTACCGGAGTTCGATTCCTTCATTTCGTGGACAATCCTAGATTGGTTAGTGCTTCTGTTTGTGCATTCTCTTCCCTCGGGATGTGCGTAATTGATCATTCCCTGAACCGAGCATGCAGAGTGTGGACTTTCTCTACATGCTGTTGCATGCGTTCCTTTTTGGCTTCGAAGGTACCGTAGACCTGATTTACTACTAGTTGGGAGTCACATTTAATTTTTATGACCTCAGAGTCCAGTCCCCAGGCCAGCTCGAGTCCTACAATCAAAGCTTTATTCTCTGCTTCATTATTAGTCAGAGAAATAACTCTTATGGCCTGCCTTAGGGTTTCTCCCGAGGGCGTGGTTAGAACTATGCCGAGCCCAGACCCCTTCACATTGGAAGCTCCGTCCGTGAACAAGGTCTAAACTCCCGATGTCGATTCCGACACCATCACTGCTTCTTTGGTAGCCAAAAGTAACAGTCCTGGACAGAAATCAACCACAAAGCCGGCCAAAACTTGCGACTTAATCGCAATCCTAGGTTCATACTCTATATCAAATTCACTCATTTCGACGACCCATTTGGCCACCCTACCTGAAAGTTCAGGTTTGTGAAAAATATTCTGCAGGGGAAAAATGGCCAACATAGCTATCAGGTGACATTGAAAATAAGGCCTTAGCTTTCGAGCTGCTACTACGAGGGCTAAGGCCAATTTCTCCAGATGTGAGTAGCGAGTTTCTGCTCCCGTTAAACTTTTACTAACATAATAGATATAAGATTGCATACCTTCGTCCTTACGGACTAAAAATGATATTTACCTCTACCTCCGAGACTTCTAAGTAGATCAACAACTGTTCGCCTTTCTCCGGTTTTGACAGTAATGGAGGGCTTGACAAATACCTTTTTCAAATCCTTCAAAGCCTAGTGACATTTCAGAGTCCATTCGAAGTTGTTCTTTTTTTTTGAGTAGTGAAAAGAAATGATGGCATTTTTCCGAAGACCGAGAAATGAATCTACTCAAAGCGGCCAGTCTCCCTGTCAACCTTTGAACCTCTTTTACGCTTGATAGCTGATCCGGGATATCTTCAATGGCTTTAATTTTGTCTAGGTTAACCTCGATCCCCCTTTGCGACACCAGGAATCCTAGGAACTTACCAGAGCTGACCCCGAATGCACACTTCTCGGGGTTAAGCTTCATGTTGTGCTTACTTAAGATGTCAAAGGTTTCTTACAGGTGTTTAAGATGATCATCTGCGTTCAAAGACTTAACATCATATCATATATGTAAACCTCCATAGTTTTCCCTATTTGTTTCTCAAACATTATTTTTACGAGCCGCTGATAAGTAGCTCCAGCGTTATTTAACCCGAAAACATCACATTATAACAATATGTGCCGAAGTTCGTTATGAACAAAAAAATTTTCTGATCCTTCGGGTTCATCTTGATTTGGTTGTATCCGGAGTAAGCATCGAGGAAACTCATTAACTAGTGCCCGACCGTCGCATAAACCATTTGATCGATGTTTGGTAATATGAACGAGTCTTTCAGGCAGGCCTTATTTAAATCCTTATAGTCTACACATATGCGAAATGTATTGTTTTTCTTTGGAACTACAACTACGTTAGTAATTAAGTCGGGATACTTTACCTCTCGGATTGAACCGATATCAAGCAATCGATTACCTCTTCTTTGACGAATAATTTTCTGACCTCGACAATATGATGTTTTTTCTGTCTTAATGGAGGGATGTTGGGATCCAAGCTCAGTTTGTGCGCGACGATTTTTGGCTGGATACTTTTCATATCCGCATACGACCACGCAAAATAGTCAACACTAAATTTAAGAAATTCTATAAATCCAGACCTGAGCTTGGGGTTCAGTCCTGTCCCCAAGTGGAACTTCATCTCCAAGAATTTTTCAAACAACGCGACTTGATCAAGTTCTTTCGCCGTGGAATTTGTTGCGTTTGTTTCTTCTGGTACCTAGAAATATCTTGGTACCTGATAGGATTTCGATGGCTCCTCCCCCTGGTTGACTTCGCTCGGCTTGGGAGCAGGCATTGGTTCATGTAATTGCTATACTGCATGCTCCTTCCCTTTGCTACTGGAAACTGAGATTGCGTGCATCTTATTTGCCACCATTTGGTCTCCTTTTATTTGTTTAATTCCCTCGGGAGTCGGAGACTTCAGCAATTGATGATATGTCGACGATATAACCTTCATCTCGTGTAACCATGGTCTCCCCAAGATAATATTGTAGCCCATATCGCCGTCTACTACCTCGAAAAGGGTCGTCTTCATCACCCCCTTAGCATTCATGGGCAGCAAGATCTTTCCTCGAGTTGTCACGCATTCCAGATTAAACCCGGAGAGGAGTTTTGTGGGCGGAATGATACTTCCGGTTACCTTGGCTTGTTCCATCACTCTCCACTAGATAATATTGGCCGAACTTACTGGGTCCACCAAAACATATTTAATTTTAAAATTTAAGACATTTAGAGAGATTACCATGGCGTCGTTGTACGGTAGCAGCAATACATCTGCGTCTTCCTCCATGATAGTGATTTCGTCCTTAGCGACTTCTCGGAGTCTTTTACCACTGGTCACTGATACCTTCATCTCTTTTGTAACCAAAAATGTCACACCATTAATCTCGTTTTCCCCGAAAATCATGTTGATCGTCAAGCGTGGAGGATCTTCTCCTGCGTTTGAAGGTTCTACATTATCACGATTATGGCCGTAGTTGTTTTTATCCCGGTCGCTTAAGATTTCTCTGAGATGGCCGTTTTTCAACAATGTCACCACCTCCTTGCGCAGATGCCGACAATCCCCTGTCCGGTGGCCGTTTGGTCCCATGGTATACACACCACAAATTAGGATCCTTTTGGCTGGGATCAGATCTCGTTATCTTCGGGAACCGTGCTTCTTTAATGTTCCTCATAGCCGATACCAGCTCCACTACACTAACGTTGAAGTTGTATTCAGAAAGCCTGGGTAGGAGGAATCTCGAGTACCTGATATCTTCTTGTCCTGCAATGACCTGTTATTCTGGTCGCGATCAGTTCTCCTAACGGTAGCGAATCTATCCACTGTCCGGAAACCTCTGTCGCATTTTTCAGCCCTTTCATAGGGCAAAAATCGACCCTTTGAAGACCGTCGATCTGTGTCAAAATCATCCTTTGATTTCTCCTTAGTCTTTTCCTGGCCCCGACCATTGGTGGATACCGAAAAACCGAGCTGGTCATCTTCAATTCTTATCTTTGACTCGTAACAGTTGTGAACACCCGTCTATGTTCTTGTCTAGAACTTGAGAATACTTTCTTTCAATTTTCGGGAAGCATCGAAACTTCTCGGATTCAACCCTTTAATAAATGCTTCAGCTGCCCACTCGTCTGGCACGAAACATTCTTTCTTTCTGGAATCTGGTCATGAACTGCCGCAGCAATTTAGACTCTCTTTGTGCAATCCTGAATATGTCGGCCTTTCGGGTATGCACCTTCCAGGACTCGACATGGGCCTTGATGAAAGAATCTGTGAGCATCTCGAATGAGTCTATCAAGTGCTCGGGCAAGAGCGAATACCACATCAGGGCCCTCTTAGTGAGGGTCTCCCCGAATTTCTTCAGTAAAACTGACTCAATCTCGTGCGGAGCTAAATCGTTTCCCTTCACCGCCATTGTATAGGTGGTGATATGCTCCTGAGGTTCTAAATTCCCATCATACTTCGGCACGTCTGGCATTTTGAACCACTTTGGGATCAACTCTGGTGCCGCGCTTGGTTTGAACGGCAATTGGGTGTACTTCTTTGAGTCCGGTCCTTTCAATACTGGTGGTGCGCCCGGAATCTGATCCATTCGGGTGTTTATTTCACTCATAAACCGCATGAGTTCGGTTTTAAAGGGATTATTCTCATTTTTATTACCGAACCCGCTACCGTCCCCCCTCCCCCCGCCCTGTCAAAATCGATTTCGCCCCTCGGGGTGTTGTTGTCGACTCTCGCCCATAATGGACTTTTGTTGCTCCCTCATGATCCTTGCTATTTCACCGACGTGCTCGTCTTCAACATCATCAAGAGTTGCCTCTCGATCATGTCACGGATATTGCTCGCCATGAACCGGTATGGCCTCATCACCCTCGTTGCGGGTATCACTGACTGAATCTTCGTGTAGAGGCTGATTTCCCTGGGCCTCACAGTTGTGTGCGATGTTGGCATCGTCATCTGTCATTTTCTATGATTTTTGCTAAGAACTAAGAATCAAACATGTTAGTAATAGATGCAAGGATCAATTCAATTACATAATTGTCTAAGCCCCACGGTGGGCGCCAAAATATTTATGCGTAAAATAGTACATTTGAATTTATATGTGGTTTATAGACAAGTGAATCGATCTGCTCCTAAAATGATAAATAAATTAAACAAGAATATAAGATTTAGCGTTGAAATCGAGATGAAACAACAGAAATCCTGGTTCCGGGAGAAGAGCTTCTGGAGGCGATAGTAGCAATATTAATAAGCAAGAAGATAAAATATTATTAATCTTTGAACAAAGTATAGTATGTGCTTGTCGAAAATTCGTGTCCTACAATGGTTGTAGAGCTCACTATTTATAGTTGTACATAGGGAACAAGGTCCTCAGATCCGGCCCCTTTTTAATAACAATTATGAGGGCCATTGAAGAATGTGTAACGGTAGGCAGTAAATGCCATATTCTCTGTAACAGACCATGTACTTAATGCTATAGAATATTCTCCATTAAATGTTATCGAGTGACAGACATTTATTTGACCTTTATGAATACCATTCCCTTCTGTAAAGAAAATTGGGCTCGGTCTGTTAGTTCAGAAGGCAATATCCCACTAAACTTCAATGGGATATATGGCTGAATAAAATGGGCAAATAGTAGCTATTTTTTACATCGCTAATCAAAATTTAACAATTGTCTTAAGACTAATCAAAATGTAGCTACCTTGTAATAAGTTGGATAAAGATATCCCTGATCTAAACAGAAAGAAATGGATCAATATCTCCCAAATGAGTTAGTTTTTGATTTTCTTTCATGCGAAACATTATGAGCATTCAACTTAAATTTGTTAGCCCCAAGGTTTTACAGACTAATTTTGATTATACCAAACCAACATAAGGGTTTAATCAAAGAACATTTATTTGTAGTAATTTTTTTTACAGGTTTATTATGGAAAAAGACAAAAGAATGATGGTTGATTTACTACAAAGTTGAGAAACAAAATATCTTCAATGCACATTACTTTTATAGATATTATTATTTGGATGATTTACCTTACTGGAAGAAAGTTTCAAAATGCATCAAAGAATATATGGAAAAGTATTATAGAAGATCTTTAGAAGATTGGTGCAAGAAAAACAAAAGGAAAGAAATGAGATGATTGAAGGAGATATCATGGAATATTTTAATAAAAAAATATGTTACGTTGATCTAGGAATTAATTATGGAAAGAGATCTGTCAATGATCACTCCCACAAATTATGCTGGAATAGTGAAGAGTGAGAATGAATTCCACTACTAGACTTTACATGTTTGAAAACCTCATTAATTATGTCTTACCATAAAAAGAAGGCAAGGTACGAAAGAAAGATTGAAGAGTGGTCTTTGATTATGTAAAGATTATTGTATCTCTGGACAAGAATTATGGAAAGTCAATCATGGATTTTTAAATAGCACATGGAGAAAGATCCAAAAACAATTCCTTGTAGTATTTAAAAGCATGTGAAGAGTTTCTTTATGAAAATATCTTTTTAGTCAAATCTAATCATCTTTAGATTTAAAAGGCAAATCAACAAGGTCAAGAAAGTGCAAGCTGCCAAGAATAAACCGTTGGAAAAAGTATCAATTTGCAGAAATCATGCATATTTTGATACAAGATGTAATGATACAAGTCCTCTTTTAGGAGACATGTCAGCAACAATCAAGGATTCTAAAAGAAGAGACAATATGCATCTTGTATAATTCACCCCCCTCTTGTATTTTCAATTGGTATCAGAGCATGACTCACATCTTTATTTTTTGCTTAACACAAGTGTGAAAAGATCCATGACAGGTCTTCAAATTACTGAAATCGTACATCAAGAGGGATACTCAACAAGAAGGCCACAATACTTCAATAGTCAATACTATAGCCATTGGAAAGAAAGAATGATTGTTCATGTTCAATCAATAGATTATCGAGCCTGCTCTGATACCAATAAAGTTCTGCTATTTTCAAATCTTTTAAAAAGAATTTCATAATTATCATTTAACGATTATTTTTTTCTAACTATGTATTTGAGAGCATATTTTTGGTAATACTAACTAAAAGTATGTCAAGCTTTAAGCCTCTAGAAGATGATCGGTTTGGAAATGAGCATGATAGAGAATTAACCTTTATCTTCACATTCCCAATAATGTGAAGCAAGGAGAAATTTAGTAAGTTTACCGATCAAATAAAGTATCAAGGTATGACCGATTCTGTATTGCATTTTTATAACTAATCTTTTGGTATACCTGATCCCATAAAATATCGTTATAGTGCCACAAAATTCTTTTGATTGACTTCTAAATTATGGCTTATTGTATACAAGAACTAATTGATTTGATCTAGTAGGATATTCTCAGATGTAAACTTTGAAGGCAACAAAATGGACTGAAATAGAAATATTATTGGAGATTTTAAATATTCACTCTCGGGTAAATGAGCATGTTGAACCTTACACTTATCTTTTTCATGACAAAAGAATATTAAAAATCTCCATGCCAATATTTCTATTTCAGTCCACTTTGTTGCCTGCTAAGTTTACGTTTGAAAATATTCTACTAGATCAAACCAATTAGTTCTTGCATACAACAAGCCATAACTTAGAAGTCAACCAAATTTTGTTTGTGGCACTATAACGATATTTATGGGATTAGGTATACCAAAATATTTGTTATAAAAATGAAATAGAGAATCGGTCATACCTTGATACTTTATTCGATCGGTAAACTTACTAAATTTCTCCTTACTTTACATTATTTGGAATGTGAAGTTAAAGGTTAATTCTCTATCATGCTCATTTCCAAACCGATCATCTTCCAGAGGCTTAAAGCTTGACATGCTTTTAGTTAGTATTACCAAAAATATGCTCTTAAATGCATAGTTGGAAAAAAATAATCGTTAACGATAATTATGAAATTCTTTTTAAAAGATTTGAAAATAGAAGAACTGTATTCTCTCGCTTTTCTCTGGAGTTAAAAGTTTTTGAACCATATTTTTATGACCAAGTCCATAGAGACAATTTACAAACTTTGTAATATGCATATGAAAAATAACATTCTAACAAAACTCTCCACGAAGAAACAAACCTTCTTGTTGTGAAACCTTGGGATACAAGTTTACTCTTAACTTTTACAATCTTACCAATCTCATCAAGCTTCTTGTTGTATATCCATGATTGCAGCTCCTTTGCTTGATAATAGATTTTTACACTTTTTATTCTTTTATCTTTGTTCAGCAGATCTTGAATAGCTAGAATCCATCATTCATCGCTTAATGCTTCTTCATGTCTGTCTAGTTCAACTAGCATGGACGTATCTTAGAAAAGTATTATTGTAAAGAAAACGCGCATGTTTTGATTTCTCTTCAATTATTATTCTGAATTTCATAAGATCGAAAGTAGTAATGAATAAGGAATATACCAAGAGTCCTACCAAGACAGTTGCAACCAAAGGGAATAATATAACTAAAAAATAATTTTTCTTCCTTCCCATAGCTCAGACAGAATTTCATTCAAGATAAGATCCAATGAAAAAATATTTAAGCATATATAAGCCAATGATAATAATTTATGCAAATGTGATGCTTTCTTTTCAATTCTGCATTCAATTCAGGCGCCAAACTAAGTATGTGAGAAATCATGTATGATGCAAAAAAAATGTCGAACAAATACCATAACTCACATCTATGATCAAATGCATCATTTTCTTATTAAGGAATATAACCTAGGCAAAAACATCAATAGAAACATACACATGTACCTTCTAAACTTTTGAGTCATATGAATGGTCAAGTATCTCCACATGTGCATAAATTATTGGCCTTAAGGTTAAACAATATTCTTGATTTTGAAAGAAGTATTGATACTCTTACCAAGAGAATGAATATCAGAAGTAAATCTCTTTTAAAAGAAACATCTTAAGCTCATAACGACATGAAAGGAATGCATGTATGCTTGCTCATCCTAGTGCTTATACAAATAACATGGTTCATGAAGATATAAATTCGTGCTATTCAAAATCTCTAAGTCAAGGATAAGGTTAAACATCAAACAAAATAGTAGTATAATGCAGCTAGTCGTCTCAAGCAATATGTAGTTGTATATACTATATAATGCTTAACCAAAGAAAAATGTTACTAGATACGTATCACCTAATAAAGCCTTCGAAGAAATTCGAATATCATTTAGTGATACCAATCATTTAAGCTTTACCATCACGTGTAATAGTTCATTCATCCTCTATAGCATATGTATGAACTTTGAAGCATCTTTAAGCATGTTCCTTGACCTGCCATTATGCCAATATCATTGACCCATTTTTATGGCTGGACTCAAAATTCCTGCAAAATAAATTAATTTATTTTTGGTACCCAAATCTTTTTGGGTCCTTGAGGGTTAGTAGCTAGTGTAATTGGAGATGCATATATATGTTTAACTCTCCAAACATATTTTGATCTAACATAACTTTTTGCATAATTGCATGCAAATACTTTATTTCCAAAATTACTACAGTAGTGGCATGTAATATGAGAAGAATAATGTTTAACCCTTATTAGTCGACTTGTAACTTGCCTTAGTCAACTTATTGGAAATCAGACTTCCACTAGTAGATCCCTTTTTAGTTGACTTATGGTTGTTAAGACAAGGAGTCGACTTTGATCGATCAAAGTTGTGGTCGGAGGATTTGTGAAAGCTGGTTATTTGTTTGTGAAGCTCAGAATTCTCTTCTTGAAGTAAGTTGTTCTTCACCAGATTTTCTTTAAGCTGAATATCCCAGTCTTTCTTTTTATTTCTCAACTTGTTATATTCTTCAAGTTGGATCTCCTAATCTTTCTTCTCATATATCAACTTGTTATACTCTTCAAGTTGGGTCTCCCAATTCTTCTTCTCTTTCCTCAACTTATTATATTCCTTAAGAACTTTCTCAAGGTCGTTGAGAACCAATTCAATATTTTCGTGCAATTCATCATATTTATCGCAATACGTAATAGGAGTAGGACATACCTTGTCAATTTCTCCCATTGCCATAAAACATAGGTTCTCCATTCTTTCGTGATCGTTTGCTTCCTCAGATTCATCCTTGTCGCTCCAAGATTTATGATTCTTTTTCTTGAGATCACAATCCAGAATAGCATTAAAGCACACCTTGTCAGTTACTCCTCTTTCCTTGAGACATATGTTTGCCATTTCTTTTTGATCATCCTCGTCACTCCAAGTTGAGATTCCATGATTCTTCTTCTTGAGGTTAGGACACTTTAATTTCATATGTCTAGGTTTACCACATTCGTAGCAGTATACATTCTCTTGTTATTGAACCTCATTCTTGTAGCTCTTTTGATGATTCTGGATGGATTGATATTTTCTATTATGTTTCTTTCTACTCTCTTTTTTCGTCCTGGGTATCACTGCCAAGTCTTCTCGATCTTCACCATTTTTAGATTCTTCAAGAGTTGACTTAGATTCAATTTCCTTAACTTTATTGGTGTTCCCATGGATATTTTCCAATCTGTCCCATATATCTTTAGCAGTCTCACATGTGGATATTTTTTTATATTCCTCTTCACTAATCGCACAATAAAGTATGTTGATTGCTCTAGCATTTGTTTGTATAATATCCAACTATTTTTTTTTGTAGTCAAATATGGATGCCCTTTTTACTAGCTTCTTTCCATCACCGTTGTTCGGAATAAGCCTTGGTCCATTCAGAATAACTAGCCAGGCTCGATAATCTATTAATTGAACATAAACCTTCATTCTTTCTTTCCAATGGCTATAGTATTGACTATTAAGGTACGGTGATCTTCTTGTTGAGTATCCCTCTTGAAGTACGGTTCCAGTAATTTAAAGACCTACCATGGATCTTTTCTAACTTGTTGTTAAGCAAAAAATAAAGATGTGAGACCTGCTCTGATACCAATTGAAAGTACAAGAGGAGCGGGTGAATTGTACTCCTGTTAAAAATTTAGTCTACTACGGTATACACTTAGTCGACAGATGCAGAGACAGTCTGCACAATACTGTTAGTACTTCGATTCAATTATCTAATTTCTTTCCTTTTGTTTTTCTTGTACCAATCTTCTAAAGATCTTCTATAATATTTTTTCATATATTCTTTGATGCATTTTGAAACTTTTTTCCAGCAAGGCAAATCATTCAAATAATAATATCTAAGTGAGGGGGAGTCTTTACTTGTTCCATCAGTTATACATTGAAGAGATAACTTCAGGAAAGTAACAAGTTTATCGTACTTATCTCTTTAATGCGTTTCATTTGATCTTCTTTGATTAATTTGGGTTTTGTACTCAATGGATTGCCATCATCAAAAAGAGGGGAGATTGTTAGCCCCAAGGTTTCATATACTAATTTTGATGATACCAAACCAACATAAGGGTTCAATCAAAGAACATTTATTTGTGATAAATTTATTTTTACAGGTTTATTATGAAAAGCAGACGAAAGAATGATGGTTGATTTACTACAAAGCTGAGGAACAAAATATCTACATTGCATATTACTTTTATAGATATTATTATTTGGATGATTTACCTTGATGGAAGAAAGTTTCAAAATGCATCAAAGAATATATGGAAAAATATTATAGAAGATTTTTAGAAGATTGGTACAAGAAAAACAAAAGAAAAGAAATAAGATGATTGAAGGAGATAGCGTGGAATATTTTAATAAGGAAATATGTTGCGTTGATCAAGGAAATAATTATGGAAAGATATCTATCAATGATCACTTCCACAAATTATGGTGAAATAGTGAAAAGTGAGAATGAATTCCACTACTAGACTTTACATGTTTGAAGACCCCATTAATTATGTCTTTACCATAAAAGGAAGGCAAGGTACGAAAGGAAGATTGAAGAGTGATCTTTGATTATGTAAAGATTATTATATCTCTAGACAAGAATTATGGAAAGTCAATCATGGATTTTTAAATAGCACATGGAGAAAGATCCAAAAATATTTTCTTGTAGTATTTAAAAGCACGTGAAGAGCTTCTTTATGAAAATATCTTTTTGGTCAAATCTAATTATCTTTAGATTTAAAAGGCAAATGAACAAGGTTAAGGAAGTGCAAGCTGTCAAGAATGAACCGTTGGAAAAGGTATCAATTTGCACAAATCAAACATATTTTGACACAAGATGTAATGATACAAGTCCTCTTTTAGGAGACATGTCAGCAACAATCAAGGACTCTAAAAGAAGACATGCCATGATTCAAGACAATCATGCAACGGTACAAAAGAATTTCTCTTGGGTTATGCAGCAGCTGGAACAAGTTGAAAAGGCTATATCGAGGAGCTCTACACATAAAGAAAAGCACGCAGCCTTCTATACAATTGTTTATCTAACTACAAGTTCTTTATTCTACTCTTAACAAGCATTGTAATTCACTTTTAGAGTTTTAGTAGATTTACTGTGTACACAAAAGAGTGAAGAGATACAGAAAAATATTGGAGAGGCAATGTGTCTTTAGAGGTTGTGTCATTATTCGTTTCTTTGGTGAGCGAGTAAACACCAACCTTTTGTGTTGTTGGTGAGCGTGTTAAAACCAACCCTTGTTCGTTGTTGGTGAGGGAATGAAAACCAACCTTGTAAACGTTGGTGGTGAACGTTGAAAATCACACAAGCTGTACACAACTATATTGCAAAGAGATCAAGAGATAACATCCTTGCAGCCCAAGGAGACTGGAGTAGGATACCGCATTGGTTCCGAACCAGTATAAAATTCCTGGTATCGTTTACCTTATTGCTTTCATATTTTATTATAAGAAATTATTGTTTGTTGAGATTAGTATTTGATTGAATCGAAGTACTAACAGTATTGTGCAGACTGTCTCTGCATCGGTCGACTAAGTGTATACCGTAATTGACGAAATGTTTAATAGGCATACAATTCACTCTTGTACTTTCAAAATTAAGGCAATAAATAGGAGTAGTCCATAGATTTAAAATTTTTTACACGATCAATGGAGAGACAGCCCTTTTAACATTTTTTCGCACTTATGACTTGATTATAAAATTATACTTGGATTTAAGACTTTCTTTTGCTCCTTTCTCTCAATAACAAAATACTACCATTTAGAATACAAGAGAAATGAATTCTTTAAACTCATTATTTTATTTCTTGAAGTGTAACTTAGCAAAGAATATACCCATTATTTCCTTTGTCGCGTGAAGTTTAAGAATTGAGAAATACTGGCGAAACAACTTTAAGAAAAGTTTGTTGAGGATTATTAATTTTTTCTTTAGAATTATTTCCTTTTTTTGTTTTGTTGTGGAAACCGCTTTTTTTTAAAAGGAATTTGTCTCTAGGCACAAAAATGAAACTCCTTGAATTATTTAGGTTCCCTTATCCGGAAATGGGTAATGGAATAGGCAAATAGTTCCGTTTCGTAATCTATTTTAGGAAGTGTGATAACTAAATGCATGAACCATTTCATATTTTATTTATATGAAGTGTGATAATCATAAAAATGTTCATGCATTTGCTTTTGTTTTCCATTTTTGCTTTAATCAATAGCTAAGCTGTCCCCTTTATGCATTTTAGCAATTTAAGAGGGTTGGAATCTTTAATATAATTATGTCTATATTTTCGGGAGGAGGGGATGCACCTTCCAATCAATAAAGGGAATAACTTGAAAGCAACGATCAAGTTTCAAATATTAAAATAAAATTAAAAAACAATTTCTTATAGGAGATTTGTGCATCAGCAAAGTCTCTTTACCTATTCAAATATCCTTTGAAATTTCGCTTCAAAGAATTTTCCCCTACATTTAATTGCCCAACTCATCATTTTACTGTCTCTTTTCTATTTTTTTTCCTTCATATAATTTCCTTCATATAATTCCTTCGTATAAACTTTCAGCATATTATGCTGGAACTTCAACACACGGAAAGTTCCAGCATAATATATTGGAGATTGGAGCATATGTGTATGAACTTCCAGCATATTATGCTAGAACTCCAGTATATTATGCTGGAACTCCAGTATATTTTTCGGATTTTGATTCGTTGAGATTTACCTCTACATGAAAAATGACTAAATTTCGACTAGTTTTGAAACTGTGGCTATTTTTTAATTACCACTTATAAATCTAACTATTTTTGAATTTCACCAATATGAATTGCTTTCTCACTCCCCCCAAACACACAATACCCACCATCCAAAGAGGAAAAATATCGTGTTTTATATTAAAAGTACGAAATAAATTTTTTAAAGTCTTTCATAAGCTATGTTAGGATCGGAAACTCGGGTGGTGCGGAATTTAGCCAAATAACAGTATAATAACAATAACAAAGATAATTGAAGTTGATAACAACGATAATTAAAGTAGATAAAGAAGACACAAATTTAACGTGGTTCGGTCAAAGTGACCTACGTCCACAAGCGAAGAGGAGCAATTTACTATAACAATAAGAGTACAAAAGAGGGTACAAAATTAGAGTAAACACTCTAATTAATCCCAAATACCCTAAGAGAATAACCTCACAAGATCACTCCAAAGAAAGGGTTCACACAAGTGCTTCACAACACTTAACTCTCATACAAAACACTCTTAATAAAGGAAGAAAGGAAGAAACAAGAATTGAAGACAAGTCTTGTTGGTGTATCTAAAATGAACTAATGACATTCCCTTTTATAAGCAAAAAAGTCTTGACCTCTTAGGTGTAAAAGAAGAGATACAACTTGTGCAAATGATGTCCAACACACAATGCAATATTTTTGGGTCCCAAAGAATATTGCCAACAAAGTTTACACTTTGCAAAGATACTTATGCTTATGTGAGATGGACTCCATTTGATAAAATAATGGCCATATTACAAATCTCCACCTTGGCCTAATTTTGGATGATATAGTAAATTTGCTCCACCTTCTCCGCAAAAGCCCCAATGGGCATATGTCAAAATTTAATGCCATCAAAATCAGATAAATTATCTAATACCGAAACTGTAGTAGGGCCTATAACAGTGGATCCCAATAAAGTATACAACGAACCAGATCTGTGTGCTTTCATGATCACAAGAGCACCATGAGAAACTTTCAGAACTCCACCTTCACCTGTGTACTTGCACCCAAGAGATTCTAGAGTGCCCAAAGAGATGAGATTTTTCTTCAAGTCAGGAACATGTCTAACATCAGTGAGAATTCTCATCACACCATCGTGCATTTTGATTCGGACTGTACCTTTTTCAAAAACTTTGCAGGCAACATTATTGCCCATCAAGACAACTCCACCTCCAATAGATTCATATATGGCAAATAAATACCGATTGTGACACATATGATAAGAGCAACCCGAATCTAAAATTCACTCATTGTTAGATTTGAAACTATTATTAGTTGCTAAAAAAATAGTTCTCTCATTCTCATCAGCAGCTACACTTGCTTCGGCAGTGTCATTATTTTTTTGCTCATTTTTCCTTTCCTTATGCTTTTCTTTATTTTTCAGCTTATAGCATTCGGAGATATTGTGACCTTTCTTATGACAATAGCGACACTCTAAATTATTGTATCTAGCTATGAAGTCGGATTTGCCCCTAACAAATAAGCCAACTGAGTTCCACTAGCTTCCCCAGTAATATCACTATCACTATCTATCTGTTCTTTTGATTTTAAGATAGATTTAATATCCTTATAAGAGATATTATCCTTTGCATAAAGCATAGTATCTCTTATATGCTTAAAAGATAGGGGTAGAGAACAAAGCAGTAACACGGCTTGATCCTCATCTTTAATTTCAGCATCTATATTACTCAAATCCATAAGAATGGAATCAAAGGTGTCAAGATGAGAGAGAATAGAGGTACCTTCACCCATACGAATTGTATAAAGTTTCTGCTTCAGGTAAAGTCTATTTTCTAACGTCCTCTTCATATATAAGGGTTTTAATTTTTCCCACATGCCTTTAGCTGTGGTTTCTACAAAAACTTCAAGTAAAAGCTCATTTGAGAAATTTAAAACGATACATGTTTTTGCCTTTTTTTCTATGATGGCAAACTCCTCGTCCGTCATTTTATTCGACTTCTTCTCTTTTCCTTGCAACGCCAAGTCTAAGCCATCCTGAATTAGGATAGCTTCCATCTTTAATTGCCACATTCCGAAGTTTGCACTTCGATCAAATTTCTCAACATAGGTCTTTGTTAGAGTCATTTTGGCTATTGAAACTAACCCAGTTAGATCCGGCTCTGATACCAATTTGTTAGGATCGGGAACCCGGGTGCTACGGAATTTGGCCAAATAACGGTATAATAACAATAACAAAGATAATTGAAGTTGATAACAACGGTAATTAAAGTAGATAAAGAAGACACAAATTTAAAGTGGTTCGGTCAAAGTGACCTACGTCCACAAGCGAAGAGGAGCAATTTACTATAACAATAAGAGTACAAAAGAGAGTACAAAATTAGAGTAAACACTCTAATTAATCCCAAATACCCTAAGAGAATAACCTCACAAGATCACTCCAAAGAAAGGGTTCACACAAGTGCTTCCCAACACTTAACTCTCATACAAAACACTCTTAATAAAGGAAGAAAGGAAGAAACAAGAATTGAAGACAAGTCTTGTTGGTGTGTCTAAAATGAACTAATGGCCTTCCCTTTTATAGGCAAAAAAGTCTTGACCTCTTAGGTGTAAAAGAAGAGATACAACTTGTGCAAATGATGTCCAACACACAATGCAATATTTTTGGGTCCCAAAGAATATTGCCAACAAAGTCTACACTTTGCAAAGATGCTTATGCTTATGTGAGATGGACTCCATTTGACAAAATAATGGCCATATTACAAATCTCCACCTTGGCCTAATTTTGGATGATATAGTAAATTTGCTCCACCTTCTCCGCAAAAGCCCCAATGGGCATATGTCAAAATTTAATGCCATCAAAATCAGATAAATTGTCTGATACCGAAACTGTAGTAGGGCCTATAACAGTGGATCCCAATAAAGTATACAACGAACCAGATCTGTGTGCTTTCATGATCACAAGAGCACCATGAGAAACTTTCAGAACTCCACCTTCACCTGTGTACTTGCACCCAAGAGATTCTAGAGTGCCCAAAGAGATGAGATTTTTCTTCAAGTCAGGAACATGTCTAACATCAGTGAGAATTCTCATCACACCATCGTGCATTTTGATTCGGACTGTACCTTTTTCAAAAACTTTGCAGGCAACATTATTGCCCATCAAGACAACTCCACCTCCAATAGATTCATATATGGCAAATAAATACCGATTGTGACACATATGATAAGAGCAACCCGAATCTAAAATTCACTCATTGTTAGATTTGAAACTATTATTAGTTGCTAAAAAAATAGTTCTCTCATTCTCATCAGCAGCTACACTTGCTTCGGCAGTGTCATTATTTTTTTGCTCATTTTTCCTTTCCTTATGCTTTTCTTTATTTTTCAGCTTATAGCATTCGGAGATATTGTGACCTTTCTTATGACAATAGCGACACTCTAAATTATTGTATCTAGCTATGAAGTCGGATTTGCCCCTAACAAATAAGCCAACTGAGTTCCACTAGCTTCCCCAGTAATATCACTATCACTATCTATCTGTTCTTTTGATTTTAAGATAGATTTAATATCCTTATAAGAGATATTATCCATTGCATAAAGCATAGTATCTCTTATATGCTTAAAAGATAGGGGTAGAGAACAAAGCAGTAACACGGCTTGATCCTCATCTTTAATTTCAGCATCTATATTACTCAAATCCATAAGAATGGAATCAAAGGTGTCAAGATGAGAGAGAATAGAGGTACCTTCACCCATACGAATTGTATAAAGTTTCTGCTTCAGGTAAAGTCTATTTTCTAACGTCCTCTTCATATATAAGGGTTTTAATTTTTCCCACATGCCTTTAGCTGTGGTTTCTACAAAAACTTCAAGTAAAAGCTCATTTGAGAAATTTAAAACGATACATGTTTTTGCCTTTTTTTCTATGATGGCAAACTCCTCGTCCGTCATTTTATTCGACTTCTTCTCTTTTCCTTGCAACGCCAAGTCTAAGCCATCCTGAATTAGGATAGCTTCCATCTTTAATTGCCACATTCCGAAGTTTGCACTTCGATCAAATTTCTCAACATAGGTCTTTGTTAGAGTCATTTTGGCTATTGAAACTAACCCAGTTAGATCCGGCTCTGATACCAATTTGTTAGGATCGGGAACCCGGGTGCTACGGAATTTGGCCAAATAACGGTATAATAACAATAACAAAGATAATTGAAGTTGATAACAACGGTAATTAAAGTAGATAAAGAAGACACAAATTTAAAGTGGTTCGGTCAAAGTGACCTACGTCCACAAGCGAAGAGGAGCAATTTACTATAACAATAAGAGTACAAAAGAGAGTACAAAATTAGAGTAAACACTCTAATTAATCCCAAATACCCTAAGAGAATAACCTTACAAGATCACTCCAAAGAAAGGGTTCACACAAGTGCTTCCCAACACTTAACTCTCATACAAAACACTCTTAATAAAGGAAGAAAGAAAGAAACAAGAATTAAAGACAAGTCTTGTTGGTGTATCTAAAATGAACTAATGGCCTTCCCTTTTATAAGCAAAAAAGTCTTGACATCTTAGGTGTAAAAGAAGAGATACAACTTGTGCAAATGATGTCCAACAAACAATGCAATATTTTTGGGTCCCAAAAAATATTGCCAACAAAGTCTACACTTTACAAAAATACTTATACTTATGTGAGATGGACTCCATTTGACAAAATAATGACCATATTACAAGCTACATGTCATAAATCTGGTAGGAGAAAAATCTACATTTCCTTGAGCCCGTCGTTCCAAATTAACAAATCTTCTTCTTGTTGTAATTTTCATTTGCCAAAAGAATATACATTTTAATGAGACTTAGAAATAATTCCCCACTGTTGTTCACATTATTAGATAAAGATTTGATGCTTAAAACTTTAAGTTGGTATGGTTTGCGTATACAACAATAAAACTAAAGCATAAAAAACAAACTTTTCTATTTTGTACATGAAAAGATACATTCGCAAAAGGAGGTAAGCATCATATTTTAAAATTATAAAAGGTATGCTTTACAAACTTAAACTTCAAATGAGGAACAATATTTTTTCTCCTAAATTAGATGAGAGGCAAAATGAAAAAAAGAAAAGAATAGAGACGACAGCAGGATGCCACATTTTTTTTTGTCAACTACGTAGCTGACAGGTAAAACTGAAGGCGATATATGTTTATATTAAATACTTAATATGATTAAATATTTTAATGAGATAATATTTTATATTAATTAATTATGATTAACTTGATATAAATATCAGCAAATTTTTACCGGATAATATTGCTGTGGAGACAAAGGCAACAATATCTCAACAACTCCCCTAATAAAACTTTGTGGGTCCCCCTCCATCACTTTCTCAATTCTCGTGCACTTTCCTTTGCCAATACCTCCTACCTACCTAACTCAGTGCCATACCTCTAAAATCTAAATTTATTTTTCCAATTAAGTGGGATCCACAAATTGGATAATATTCTCAATTATACGATTTTCAAACCTAAATATCTATCATTATCTTGTGTTCTAATATTTTATTCTTTTTAATGGATATCTTCATCTAGGTCTAAATGACATTCTTATGGTTTGTTTGGTACTTCTTCCGTTCCAGTTTATGTGAACCTATTTCTTTTTTGATCCGTTTTAAAAAAAATGATCCCTTTCTATTTGGAAATAATTTTGGTTAAACTTATAATTCTACCCTTAATAAGAAGCTTTTATAACCACACAAATATTCTGGGCCCTCTTTTGACTTGTTTAGGACCACAAATTCCAAAAATCTTCATTTTTTTAAAAATTTCGTGCTCAATCAAACAGGTTCACATAAATTGGAACGGAGTAAGTACAACAACAACAACAACAACAACCCAGTATAATCCCACTAGTGGGGTCTGGGGAGGGTAGTGTGTACGCAGACCTTACCCCTACCCTGGGATAGAGAGGCTGTTTCCAAATGACCCTCGGCATCCTTCCCTCCAAGAACTCCCCACCTTGCTCTTGGGGTGACTCGAACTCACAACCTATTGGTTGAAAGTGGAGGGTGCTTACCATCAGAGCAACCCACCTTGTCTAAGAAAAATACCCACCTTGGAACGGAATAAGTACTAACTAAGAAAAATACCTTCTCATTCTTTTAGTTGTCTCGAATTGTAAAAAATGTTCTATTAAAAAATCTATTTTTCACTATCAGCTTAAAGCGTTCTACTATTACTTTGAGGCACAAATTGCTTTTCATTAATGCATTTCATATGATTTTTCCATCTATTTTTATACGTAATCAAACATGGGAAAATAAATGTGAAAAAAAAATTCTATAAGAAAACATTTTTTACAAAAAAAAGAAGAAGAAGAGATTTTTCATGTGAAACATTTTCTTTCATGCTAGACGGATAAATAATTGAAGAAAAATATTTGATATTTGTTGGTAGTATATATAATTTATGTCTAAATAACATTATAGTCAGAATTATATAGGAATAAGTTTTTATGTTTTTAGTTGAAATATGTTTTATACTACTATAAATAAGGGTATTGATAGCGTATTTTACGTGTGAAGAAGTGTGGAGGAGAAATAAAGTATTATAGAGATTATGCAGATATTTCAAATAAAATATTTTTCTTCAATAATGACTTTACATTTTCTTTAGACTGATTTTGTGTATGTTGATATTGCATTAAAAATGTACTTACCCTCGGACAAGTGCAACGTCAAGAAGTATCTTTCACTGTAATTGTGTGCTAGATAGAGTTGGAAATTTCATAACACGACACGAAAATGTTTCATTTTCACTGTACCTATGCAGACTTGATCACGTACATATGTATAATTGGAGCAACTTTTTCTTTAATTAATAAAATGGGGCTCTACTGTTTTAATGTTTAGTCCAGACAAGTTAGGGTGGCAAATACTTTTGATTTTTTGATAGGCTGATACAAGATTTAAACTTTGTGAGTCCAATTTTGAAAGTTTTAGCATTAAACCGTTATATTTTAAAGTAATAAGTTCATATCTACTATTTTTGCAGCAAACAACAATACCAACAACAACATACCTAATATATTCCAACAGGTGGGGTCTGGGGAGTATTGTGTATACGCAGACATTACACTATTTTTACTCTGCGTTAAAAGATATGGGTCCAGTTGAACTAGTCACCATCATACTACATTCGCCCCTAATTCAGTACTACTCAATGCACATATAATTGGTTTATCACTAAAAAAGCGCTTTCAAATTTCAAGTTAGTTGATAGGTTATGTGTCCTGTTATGTTTTGATGATCTAACAAACTTAATGATAAGAACCAGATAGGGAACCTGTTCCACATCCTCAATGTGCTCAAGATCAATAAGTCTTAGACTGGGATATGTTCCAACACTCAGAGTCAAAGAAACAACAGAGGGAACATATGGACATCAGTTCCCTTACTGACTGTACCAGTCAACTCCCCACAACTGTAAAGTCGCTATAACTGTTCCTCTGCACACACGCAACAGTGCAAACAGTGCAACAATCACTTTATGGGAAATGCCCTTGTACCAAATATGCTTGCATCATTCGAGTGAAGTCACTTGTAATATTAACATGAAGCAAAGGGAAAACAACACACTTGCACATTCCAGAAATTCATCAAGCTTTCTCTCAAGTGTGTTGCCAACTTGCAAGTGACAATCAGGGCTTCAAGAACAGAGAAACATCATAACGAAGGATCAGTTTCCTGCATTGAGTTATTACATGTCCCTAGTAATGTTGTACCTTTGTTGAAGTGATTTACTTGTAATTCCTACATAGCTTAGCTAGAAGCATTGTGTAGAAAATCTTTTGTAAAATCATAAATCTCGTGTTTGTGTCTTGACTAGAGATAGTCGAGTTGTGAGATTTGTAATAGAGTTATTACAAAGAGGCTTGTAATAGAGTTATTACAAGTGAGTGAGGTATTAAGGTTTTAATTCCTAGGTTACAATAGGTTGTAATCAGAACTTGCTCGGTTAGTGAAGTTGAAATCCTACGAGTGTAGGTCGTAGTTTTTAATCCCGTGAGCTGGGAGTTTTTCACGTAAAACTCTGCTGTGTCAATTACTTATCTCTTTGTTGTGTTCTGTGGGAACTGATAAAAGACCCGGTTCTCTATACAGTTTGGTGGACCCCAAATTTCTATCAATTGGTATCAGAGCAGGTTCTTTCTATCAGGCTAACACCTAGAAAGGATCCTCATGGCTGCTTCACCAAACTTTGAAGAAGGTCAATCAACCTACAGACCACCAAGATTCAATGGCCAATACTATGGATGGTGGAAGACAAGGATGCACGATTTTATCATGTCTGAAGATTCAGAGCTCTGGGATGTTATCTACGATGGCCCTTTCATTCCTATGAAGACCATTGGTGAACCAGCAGTGATAGTTCCCAAGACAAGGAAGGAGTAAAACGATGCTGATCGCAAGGCTATAGAAAAGAACTTTCGAGCAAAAAATATCGCCGTCTGTGGTATTGGAGCAGACGAATACAACAGTATTTCTGCCTGTCAATCTGCCAAGGAGATCTGGGAAGCTCTCCAAACAACACACGAAGGGACAACTCAAGTCAAGCAGTCAAAGATTAATATGCTAACCACTGAGTATGAATTCTTCAGGATGAAGGATGATGAGTCCATTTAGGACATGCACACTCGCTTCACTTCCATCATCAATGATCTCCATTCTCTGGGAGAAATTATTCAAAGGAACAAATTTGTTAGAAAAATACTTTCTGTAATACCTGGTTCCTGGGAAAGCAAAGTAAATGCTATCACGGAGGCAAATGATCTACAAAGTTGACTATTGATGAACTCATTGGTAATCTAAACACTTATGAAATGAATAAGGAAGGATCATGAGAGAAGAGAGCCAAAAAGGGAGAAGAACTTAGTCCTCAAGACAGACAACAATGACTCAAGTGGTGAGGATGCTGATATGACTTACCTGACAAAGCGATTTCAAAAAATGGTCCGCAAGAATTGAGGTATTCCAAAAAGGGGAAGCTCCAGCAAGCCAAGAGTAAGTCATAAATTTGGTAATCTAGGACACTTTATCAAGGGTTGTCCTCTCCTCAAGCAAGATCATTACAAGCACAGCACAGATAAAACAGCCCAGAGGAACCTAGTTCCTGACAAAAGATTCAAGAAAAAAGAAGTCACTGACAATGTTGTGAAAAAAGCTCTTGTTGCATGGGGAGATTCTTCCAGCGAATCTGGAGAAGATGATGCACAAGGTGATACCTCCATGATGGCAGTTGAAAGTGAAGCAGCTGATTATGATTCTATCTTTGCCCCGATGGCAAAATATGACGATGATGAAGATAATAATTTAATTGATGCTTATCACAATCTTATAAATGATGAAAATGCTTTAACTATAGAGCTATGATAAGTAGAAAATGAGAGAGATTATTTGGCAATCGTAGTGGCTGACCTAAAAGAAACCATCGAGGATTTAATGAAAGAAAAGAGTGTTCTGATTAAAAAGGTTGAAGGCGTAGAAAATAAGAAAGATGACTTATTGGTAGTCATCATGGACCTAAAAGAAACAATAGAGGAATTAAAAAGGGGAAACAGTTCTGGGACTGTCCAAAAGGGAAAGGAAGTTGTAAGTGTGGCACACGTTAAGCTTGAAAATGAACTCAAATCTGTGAAATCTAGTCTGTGTGTTGAACTTGAAAGAAATAGACAGCTTCAAGAAGATCTAGGTAGAGTTAAAAATGACATAGAAAAATCTCTAAAGTGGATATAGTCCTCTGATACAATTGCTGCCATATATACAAGCAATGGTGGGAACAGGCAGGGAGTCGGGTTCCAAAAGGAAAAGACTCCCTACAATCCATATGGCAAGTATGTTACTGTCTCTGATAACTGGCTTTGCACTCACTGTGGCAACACTGGTCACTTTAAAAAAAACTGTAAGGCTAGAATTCAGTCCCAACAGAAAAATAAGGTTTTTACTAAAAAGGTAATTGTTGCTAAGGAACCTGGTCCCTCCGTTAAAAAATGTGTATTGCCTGCTGGACAAAAAGAAGTTTAATTCGCCTTTTTATCACTAAAAGGGACCCAAAATTATTTGGGTTCCTAAGTCTAATCCTTGATTCTCTTGTGCAGGGAGCAGTGAAAGGAAGCAGCCATTAATAGTACATGGATAGTGATTGTTCTAAGCACTTGACTGGAAGCATCGATGATTTACTTTCACTCAAAGCTTTGCAAGGAGGGAGTGTGTCCTTTGTCAATGACAAAAGGGGATACATTTTGGGAGTAGGAAGAATTGGGAAGTCACTCACTCACTCAATTGAAAATGTGTACTATGTGAACGACTTGAAATATAGCCTACTGAGTGTTTCCCAAATCTATGACAAAGGAAACAAAGTGGAATTTGTGTCAAAAGTCTGCACAGTCACAAATTGTGACTCGTGAAGTAGTCCTGATGGCAAAAAGATACAAAAATATTTATATTGCTGATTTTGAGTCCTTGCAAATTGGGGATCTCATATGTCTGAGTGTTGTTGATGATGATGCTGAACTGTGGCACAGAAGATTGGGTCATGCAAGTTTTACTTTGCTGAACAAATTGGTCAAGAAGGACCTGGTTCGCGGCCTGCCTAAGTCAAACTTCAAAGATCACAAGGTGTGTGATGCATGTATAAAAGAAAAGTAAGTCAGGTCCTCCTTCAAGCCCAAAAAAGAAGTCAATACCTCAAGGTCACTTGATTCTCTCCATATGGATATGTGTGGACCTATGAGGGTGCCGAGTAGAGGAGGAAAGAAGTACATTTTTGTTATAGTGGACGACTATTCTAGATTCACTTGGACCTTGTTCCTCATAACCAAGGATGAAACTTTTCCAGTGCTTGCTGCTTTTGTAAAAAAGATCCAGGTGAAGATGAGCCATAATGTTGTGTGTATAAGATCTGATCACGACACAGAGTTTGACCATGCAAAATTCGATGAATTCTGTGCTGAAAATGGCATAAGTCATAATTTTTAGCTCCAAGAACACCTCAACAAAATGGTGTTGTGGAGAGGAAAAATAGGACTCTTGAAGACATGGCAAGGACAATGTTGATTGACCGTGGCGTTGCAAAAAGCTTCTGGGCAGAAGCAATTAACACTGCATGCTACTTGGTGAACAGGTGCATGATCAGATCCCTCATGAACAAAACCCTGTATGAATTGTTGAACGGGAGGAAACCCAAGCTAACAGATTTAAGGACATTTGGATACAAATGCTTTATCCACAACAATGGCAAAGAAGCACTTGGAAAATTTGATGCCAAAAGTGATAAAAGAATCCTTCTGGGCTATTCATTACAAAGCAAAGCCTACAAAGTCTATAACAAAATAACTTAATGTGTTGAGGAAATCATATATGTGATCTTTGATGAATCACACCACCTATGTGGGAAAGATTCACATAATAAGATCGATCAAGACGGAGAGCAGTCAACAATTCATGGCGAAGTCATTAATATGGCAAATGGAAAGACTGACATGATGGGTCACGTCAAGGAATCAAATGAAGATGGTGCAGCTCTATCTCCAACTGATGCAGAAGAACCTGGTCCCTCAATCACAATAACTGAAGCTGAGAATAGAGTTGTTGATGCTGTGAAAGCAACCCCAGATGCTGAACTGAGAAGCAGGACTCATGTCAACAATGGATCATATTCAGAAGAACCTGTATCCTCTCACAATGAGATTCAGGTATCTAACTGGAAGCACAAAAGTTCACACCCTCTTCAAAATGTGATCACTTCTCTCGACTCAAGGATTCAAACTAGATCAAAGTCAAGAAACTCACTTGCCATCTCAGCCTTTCTTTATCAAAATGAACCCAAACATATCAAGGAAGCATTTAAAGATGCTGACTGGATTACTGCTATGCAAGATAGACTTCATCAATTTGAGAGGAACATGGTATGGCACCTGGTTCCTCGACCTGCTGACAGAACTATTATAGGAACCGGGTGGGTATTCAGAAACAAACTTGATGAGTTTGAAAACACAATAAGGAACAAGTCAAGGCTAGTAGTTCAAGGCTACAATCAAGAAGAAGGGATTCACTATGATAAAACATTTGCTCTAATTGCTCGAATCGAAGCCATCAGAATCCTCATTACCTTTGCAAATCATATAGAATTCAAATTGTTCCAAATGGATGTCAAAAGTGCATTTCTGAATGGATATTTAAAAGAAAAAGCCTTTGTCGAGCAACCACTTGGCTTCGAATGCCATGAGTATCATGAGCATGTATTCAAACTTGACAAAGCTTTATATGGGCTGAAGTAGGCTCCTCGTGCTTGGTATCAAAGGTTGTCCAAATTCCTCCTAGAAAATAGCTTTACAAGAGGAAAAATCGACAACACCCTATTTCTGAAGAAACGGGGGAGAAACCTGCTCATTGTGCAAGTATATGTTGACGACATCATCTTTGGTGCAACAAATGATTTTCTGTGTGAAGAGTTTGCAAAGCTCATGGGCAGCGAGTCTGAAATGAACATGATGGGGGAATTGAATTTCTTCTTGGGTCTGCAAGTTAAGCAAACTCCTAAGGGGACAATATAAGTCAACAGAAGTATATCAAAGAGCTTCTAAAGAGATTTGAGATGGAAAGTTCAAAAATCATTGATACTCCTATTGCCACTGCCACTCGTCTAGACATGGATGAACCTGGTTCTCCTATGAATGAGACCATGTACAGAGGTATCATTGGGTCACTCCTGTATCTCACAGCAAGCAGACCAGATATCGTATTCAGCGTAGGATTATGTGCTAGGTTTCAATCCAATCCAAAGGAATCTCATCTGAAGGCTGCTAAGAAAATTCTAAGATATCACAAAGGAACACATGACCTGGTTCTCTATTACCCTTCAGGAGATAATTTTGACTTAATTGGGTATATTGACGCTGATTATGCTGGTTATCTGGTGGATATAAAAAGCACATATGGCATGGCACATTTTCTGGGATCATGTCTAATTTCATGGGGTACGAGGAAACAAAATTCAATGGCTCTTTCATTTGCAGAAGCTAAATATATGGCAGCTGCTTCTTGCTGTGCTCAATTGTTGTGGATCAAGCAGCAGTTGGAGGACCTTAGTGTATTTTTTGATTGCGTGCCATTACTATGTGATAACACCAGCGCTCTCAACATGGCAAAGAATCTAGCCCAGCACAAGAGAACAAAGCACATTGATGTGTAACATCATTTTATCAAAGACAATATTGAAAATGGGCTTATCTGCATGATGTTTTGCAGCACAAAAGACCAAATTCCAGATATCTTCACCAAAGCACTTAGTAGAGAGCACTTTGAAAAGAATCGACTGGCACTTGTGTTGATAAAGTCAAGTTGAGCACATGGTCCCTCAATGATTTGCTATGAAAGAAATGAACAGGTAAACCAACTAAAAAGTGTTTTCTCGCAAGTTCTAACTCATTTCTATACTGTTACAGGTAGACACACATGACAATTACAGAGCAACCAAGAAGCTAGTAGCACTGCATGTTAGTAAAAGGATGAGGGTCACATTTACAAAATTTGTCAAGGAACCTGGTTCTCTTGACATAGGTTAGTAGTTCCTTTGTACTCTCATACACAACATTTTAACGGCTGAGAAAGTGCCACATCATTAAAATGCCAGTTTCTCTTTTCCCCCTTCTTTAGAATCCAAGCATCGTACCCATTACTAATTGACCCGTCTATCCAAAAAATTAATACCCATTCCTAACCGGTCTCTCGCTCTCTTTAAATAAACCCAAACTTTATCTCTACTATTACTGTTCACATCAAAAGCCAAAATCTCCCTTTTTCTCTCAACAACCAAATACTCATTTTCTTTAATTTCTTACTATAAATCCCCACCACGTATGAGAATCTAGAAGACTCAAATGTTCTAGGTGTCGTCTCCATTGTGTCTTCATCTCACGAAGCACATCCGAAAGAGTCTAAGTCCCCCATGCCACCAAGTCCAATCCCCTCCACAAGTTTCTCAACCACCCCCTACTTCTTCTCCAACCCAATCGAGTTCAGGTTCTCATCGGAGTCGCAAAACTCCGAACACAAAGAGGTTTGTGTCTGTAACCTCTCCTTCTTCCTTGCCGGAAATAATGGTTGAAGGCGACACAGTAGAGGGAGAAGAAACTCAAGAAGTCTCCAGTCTGCAAGTAGAAGAGAGCTCTAAGGCCCAATAGAGTGTGGTTCGTCATTGTAAAGAATCAGCACCAAGCCTTGATTTGAATGTTGCCATCCCTACAGGTAATATCTCTCCTGAGTTTACTTTAGGGTTAAATGAACAAGAAGCCATAGAAAATATATTTTTAAAAGCCGATGAGGGAGGCGTTGTCGGTGGTTGTGAGGACGTTAATAAGATTGTAGGGTGTCAGGGGAAGGTGAAGGCAATACGGAAGAGAGTAGGGAATGGGTGCCTTTTGAAAATATAGCACGTGATAGTACTACTGGGGAAACTCATGAAGGACATGTTCCCTCTACTCAAGAGGAGTCCTCTGCTCCTACTTGGGATAAAACTCTCTGCTCTACAAAAAAGCCCAGATCAGTACTGATCCTGCTCCCTCTCTTCACTTCGATGTTGAGCCACTAAACTTTGTCATTCCTGAGATGAGATCCCTATCGGAAGAGGAAAATATTGAGGAAGCCTATGATGATATGCCTGTAGCAAGCTTCATTGCTACTCGAAGTAAGAAAGGAGTTCCTAGTGCGTCTACTCTTAAAAGACTCACTACTAGGTTGCAAAAGAGGGAGGCACTTGAGTTTGTGCTGAAGAAAAGCAAAGAAGAGAAGAAAATAAGGAGGTTAGTGAAAGGGGAAAAGCTGGTGAATGAAAAGGAAGTGCCTCCGACACTTATTGTTGATATTAATGACGAGGTGACTGAGGAACTTGGTTCCTTAACTCGTAAGTCCTCGAAGAAACCTGCAGTTCCAAAACCTAATAGAGAAACATCTGTGAGCATGATGGAGGCTAGCAATGTTGAAGTAGAAAAGTTTGGGGAGAAGGTAGCTGAGGAGTCTGGTGAGAAAATGTCTGAAAAGTATGGTGACAAGGTGCCTGAGAAATTGTCTGAGAAATCTGTAGAGAAAGGGAAGAGTGTGAGAAAATATGTGAAAATGAAGGTTGGTGTCAATGAGGAACCCGGTTCCTCCAAGAAAACCAAGGTGGGTGTGGCCAAGGATGAAGAAAGAGAAAACCTGAGACACCAGAAGGTGCTGTGGGGCAGAACATTTACCCCTGATACTCTTGACATGACAGTGATGCGCCAACTGGTTGATATATGTGAATTTCAACAATGGACACTTTGTTCACTACTGAGATCCCTAAGGTGTATGAGGCGAAGGTGCACAGTTTCTATGCTGATATGTTCACTGTAGAAGATGACAACATATGCATGAAAGTGAATGGTGTTGATTTTGTGATGGATGAGGTTGTGCTGGGAACTTGCTCTTCAAACTGGCGGCATATCATCCATTTAGGGGACTTGCTCTTCAAACTTCAGAAATGCTAATTTGAATGATGATGTAGTACAACATGGGGAATGGGTACACAAGAAGGCCCTCCTTCCAGTGTACTAATTGTCTTTCGAGATGGTGAACAAGGTTTTGCTCCCACGCACAGAAAGGCGTTCCATTACGTCACGAGCAGACCCATTCCTCATGGAAGCACTCAATGCCTACTCTACTATCAATCTATCGGGTATCATGATTGAGCACATGAAGAAAGTGACAGATTTTAAGGATGGTAATCATGGGCTGCCCTACGGGTTCTTACTCACTAAGGTATTTGAGTACTTCAAAGTCCCTTTGGGAAAGGCTATAGTGGGTACTCGCAAGTAGACCTTCTCCAAGACCACCTTAGAAGAGTGTGAGTGCATCGATAAGAAAGGAGGGGTTGGCAGCGATTCCACTATCGCTCAACTGATTGAAGCTTAGAACGTTGCCAATGAAGAGATAAAGAAGTTGAAGGCACGTAATGTCATTCTTGAGGGACAACTTAGTGAGGCCCAGGAGGCACATGGTTCTGGCCGTTCACAAGGCGCAGAGGTTGCCCGCCTGACCAAGAAAATTGCTGAACTCAAGAAACAGGTCGAGAACCTGAAGGAGAGGTTGCTTAATGCGCAAGTGTCAGCAAATGCTCGGATGGATATTCTCCTTAGAACCCTTGCCTCTTCATCTTTGCCTCCCCTTCTAGTGCTCCTTAAAACAGTTCCCTTCCCAGTGTCCAGTTCAAGTTGTTTGTCCTCTGTTTTGGTCCCTTTAGTTTGCTGTGTTTAGTGGCTGGTACTTTTTTAGTTGTTTTATTTTGTGAATGGTTGTGTAACAAATGGTACTGCAAATTCTGCTCCCTTTTTGAACAAATTTATGAGCATCCCGTCCTTTTGCCTTGCATGCTATACTCTTATGCTCTGGTTTTAGCCATGTTTGTGTGAAACATGTGGCATGAGTTAACTATGCTAGACTTCTTTTTGCTTATTACTTGTGCCTAATATTTTTATGATACCAAAAGGGAGAAAATTAATTGAAGGGAAACAGGTTCACGGGGAATACAAGAAATATTTATGGTGCTCTGTTTCTCAAGAGGAACTTCAATTACAAGTTTTTCATCATCAAAAAGGGAAAAATTGGTAGGTTATGTATCCTATTATTTTTTGATGATCTAACAAACTTAATGATAAGAACCAGATAGGGAACTTATTTCACATTCTCAACGTGCTCAAGATCAATAAGTCTCAAGTGTGGGACATGTTCCAACACTCATAGTCAAAAGAAACAACAGAGGAAACAAATGGACATTAGTTCCCTTGCTGATTGTACCAGTCAACTCCCCATAGCTGTAAAGTCACTGCAACTGTTCCTCTGCACATACGTAATAGTGCAAACAGTGCAGCAGTCACTTTATGGGGAATGCCCTTGTACCAAATATGCTTGCATCATTCAAGTGATGTCACTTGTGTTATATTAACATAAAGCAAAGGGAAAACAACACGCTTGCACATTCGAGAATTCATCAAGCGTTCTCTCAAGTATGTTGCCAACTTGCAAGTGACATTAAGGGCTTCAAGAACAGAGAAATATCATAACGAAGGACCAGTTTCTTGCATTGAGTTATTACATGTCCCTAGTTATGTTGAACCTTTGTTGAAGTAATTTACTTGTAATTCCTACTTAGCTTAACTAGAAACATTGTGTAGGAAAACTTTTGTAAAATCATAAACCTCGCGTTTGAGTCTTGATTAGAGCTAGTCGAGTTGTGAGCTTTGTAATAGAGTTATTACAAAGAGGCTTGTAATAGTGGTGTTACAAGTGAGTGAGGGATTAAGGTTTAATTCCTAGGTTACAATAGGTTGTAATCTGAACTTGCTCGGTTAGTGAAGTTGAAATCCTACGAGTGTAGGTCGTGATTTTTAATCCCGTGAGTTGGGAGTTTTCCACGTAAAACTCTGATGTGTCATTTACTTATCTTTTTGTGTGTGTTATGTGAGAACTGATAGAGAACCTGATTCTCTATACAGTTTGGTGGACCCTAAAATTCTATCATCAGTATCTCAATATTTCATTTTATGTTCAAGCTGGTACTCACGGTCAAACTGGATTTAAAAATACTGAAGTTCAGTATTTATAAGTACTTTCCTTTTATATAAGACGTACGTCTATTTCAAAGCTTCTCAAAGAAAAAAGTTTACAATCAATTGCTTTTTGCAAATAGTCAATCGGACTTATTTATTGATTAGTAAAACATAATTTGACAGAGATCTTGACTAAAGAAGAAAATTTAAAGCTATATCTTTTATGAATAGATCACGATCATAATATAGCTATCCTAGGGAAAATGCTAAATATATTCCTGTACTTTCATATATTGTTTATATTTAATTTCCGTTATACTATCGCGTCAAATTTATCCTTATCGTTATATTATCGGGTTAAATTTACCCCTACAATCAGCAAACTTTTAAAAATACCCCTTGATCTGTTAAGTAATCTAAAATCTCCCAAATTCCTTTTATTTATATAATTTATTGTTCTTCTTGCTCCATTATTTTCAAAAATTACTATTGATGTGAATGCTAAAGTTACTAGACTATACGAATTATTCATAATTGTTTTAAATTACCAATGTACCCATTTCTCTTCTTGTAATAAATAAAATTGGTTTAGAATTTAATTTATTTTTCAATCATATACACACCGTAGAATTTAGTGAGTCTATTTATTGTGTATTATATTAGTTGATCATCATGTTGGCATTTAATTAAAGCAAAGTTGAATTAGACAATGTAAAATCTCTGAGAAACTTCAATTTCAATCACTAATACTTGCAAATTCTCCATACATTTGGTGCAACGAATTCATTAAAATTGGGATATTGTAAATACTTTTAGAAATTAGAAAATCTACCTAATTTATATTTTTTAATTTACTATACTTTGTTTATTCGGTTGTATTATTTAATATTTTTTTCTCTTATTTTTTTTCTCTAATTCAGAAAGTAGGTAAATGCCAGTTATTTCAAAAATAGTGGACCAAGAAGAATAACAAGTGATTTGAATAAAAGGAATTTGGGAGATTTTGGATTACTTAACAGATCAAGGGGTATTTTTAAAAGTTTGCTGATTTTATGGGTAAATTTGGCCCGATAGTATAACGGTAGGAATAAATTTATCCCGATAGTATAACGAAGGTTAAATATAGACAATATATGAAAATAGAGGGGTATATTTGGCTCTTTTCCTTGACATTAATTGTTCTTTCAATTTCACTGGCAGGAACATAGATCGAATTACTGTAATACCATTCATCTGTTAGTGAAGCGTCTCGGAAAAAAAATATTACTCGTTCTAGTTTATGTATTATTGTTTTCTTATTAAACTGTTAAAGAAAAAAATGATAATTATATATACATTTGAAAACAGTTTTAACTTTAAATTTTTTGTTTTTACTTTAATGTCATGATTTCATATCTACAGAAATATCATTATAATTGACAGGTTAAAATCATAAGTTAAAAAAAAATGCTTTCTTTTATCTTGTTGAAATTTGTATGTGCCTTCTGATTCTCTTGTTGCTTTTTAAACCATATGGGTAGATGGATATTCATGCCTAGTGACTCCTAATCAAAAAGCTTACACGTCTTAGTACACACATAATCTACTGAAGACCTTACATTATTCATCATAAGCATGATGCAAAATCGAGTTCCTCTAACTCAACTCTTCCACAACCACGTTCAATCTCTTACCAACTGTCTTCGTGGATATAGGTTTCGTTGTATTACAAATAAAATAGAATTTAGGAGTTTGAATTCTTACAACTGAGCTCTACCACACGATCTAGAGTAAGAAGAAATAGTGACAGTCCTAAATGCCCTGTAGCCTCCTGCTCATAAGTGTGGTGCACAACACACCCATAAACAAGACTCTACTAGACACGACTTGTAGACTCCCTAGGATAGAACTGCTCTGATACCACTTTTATCACGACCTAAATCGGAGGGCCGCGACGGGCACCCGGTGCCTTACTCAATCGAGTACCAATATAACGTATCTTTCTTATCACACCATCATGGGTAAATGGGCCAGAAGGGCCGTCATGAGATAACCAGAGTAAAACATAAGGGAATACTAGACATAGGACGACCCAACATGATATAGAAACTTATACATGTGACATACGGGCCTATAAGACCGACATGATCATTTATACACTCAAAACATAGGCCGACAAGGCCATACAAGTATCCATATACATGACATCTGTCTACAAGCCTCTAAAAGTACTAAACATCATAAAGGTCGAGACAGGGCCCCGCCATATCAATCAACACATGTTCAAATCATACTGACCAAATAGGCAACTCTGGAGCAAATGGAGTCCACCGACACCTTCCGCTGAGCTGATAGCCTACTAGGAGGACTGTCAACCTGTCTATCGGGACATGCGAGCAAGAAACACAGTATCTCCAAGCAAAATGGATGTCAGTACGAATAAAGTACCGAGTATGTAAGGCATGAAAACAGTATATAAAAGACATGAAAGAAACATGGAGTAAAGAACTCAACCTGTAAGTCTGAATAGCTCTGTGAATCATGAAACATTTATAATCTCATGCATATGTATATAAATGTCATATCATGCATAGGTATATGCGTACATAATATTATCAAGCCTCTGAGGGCATCCCATCATATCGTCTCGGCCTCTGTGGGCAAAATCATCAACGTATACCAGCTGATCAGGTAGTGGTGCGTATATAACGCCATAACCTTTCCCTATACCCCATATACATATAATATATGCGTATATAATGCCATCTGGTCATGGGTCAATATACATGTATAAATGAATGTAATGTATAATGAAGTAAGTCAATAAGATCTCTCTGAATATCATAAGATCAATATGCCTTCGGTTAATATCATGAAATAAACTTTATCAACTAATGTATTTTCTGAGACCCATGAACAGATGATATAATAACAGGACACATGGATAATCAAGAACATAGGCACACCTAGTACTTCTAAGAATACAGTCATTAGTGAAAGTTGCGTGTTTGCTCGTCTCGTCGTATCATATGGATCATGCCAAAAGGAAAGAAGGTATAGCCTTAACATACCTTAACTTCTTTGAGTCCTTAATACCTTCCAAGCAATTCTTCAAATAACTAAACTCAATCTACCATAGCATAAGGAGATTCAAAATCGGTGCTGAGTAAAGGCTAAGTCCGCAACTTAAACTAGTAGATCATTTATGTAAATTTGAAAAGCATCTCCCCGTAACAAGGGCCTCTTCCAATAACATATACCAACAACAATAACCAGAGCAATACAACAAGAACAATATTAACAATAGTGTACAAAATATTTCATTAACAAGTCATCAACATATCACGACGAACGGCAAGCTCGGATTGAATCCCTTTAGCACCCTTCAACTCCATTATCATTCATTCTTGAACTTAATAATATATCCAGTATAATAACCAATACTTTTTAAAGGATTTCCAACCATCTATAGTTCATGGAAATAACCTTTCCAAAACAGTCCACTAAAACAATAACATCTCAAACTATTTCAAGTCTCATCTTGTAATATTTTGCTCAAATAATGCAACCAACACATAAACAACTTCAAGCACACAGGATGTTATACTTACTTTAACCAATAGAAACAACATGAAATTTGAACCAAGCATAGCCCACAACTATCCTCAATGATACCACGACACTATAGGTGTTGTATTCTCTTCAAGAATCAACTTTTGGTGTTCAAGTTGGTGTGTAAACACTTGTAGTTCGCCTTGAAAATCTAATATATATGAAGGAGGGACTGATTATTACCTTAATAAATAAGAACAACACAAAATCATAGATTACTTACCTTTGAAGAACCCTCAAAACAGCCACAAGATGAAGAACTATGATCTAGCAAGTACCATGGGATTTCTAGCGTTGGATTCATATTTTTATCTTAGGTTTTCACCTTAGAGTCATGGATGAACCCTTGGAGAGCATTTATGAGGTTTAGGAACTGTTCTAGACGAGAAAAATGAGTTAAAACGACTTAGAATTGCCTTAAATACAAGCTGGAGTTTTACACCGGCTTTCTGGGTCCCATGAGAGCTGCTTGCGTAGTCTCGCGAAAACACGAATATATCTCTACTTCGATATCGTATCGACAAACGGTGAAGCGAGTTAGAAACTAGACTGATTGATATTCAATTTTGTAGGTCTATCACCCCGTAATTCCAATTATATTTGGAGAAACGATCAGCTACATTTGACCTAATTTTCAGCATATTTATGAATGTAACTTGTGATGACCTTTGCCAATTTGTGTTCCACAACTCACTTGACTTCAAAGTATAATACACGACTATCATACGTCTAAAATAACTCATAATATAACCTCCTTATAATGTTAAGAACCCTAGTCTCACCCCAAAGTTCATGTTATAACATTCCAAACTTATCGACTTTCGACGAAACTTATTTTTCGTTTAGCTTATAAGCTTTCCAACCCTCTTGGTACTTGTTATTAATGATCTTAAAGATTTGTAACCTCCAATGTAACATGATTAACTTACTTTATTTACTTTCAAAAATGATCTCATTTCTGAGCATACATCAATTATCTTACGACTTAAGTACGAAAATATGGGGTGTAACAGGTTTGGGCCCAAGCATTTCGCCAGAGGGCCGCCGTAAGTCCTCCTGTACAGGACGCTATGGAGGATACTATATCTGGCTGCTCGAATTCTTAGTTTCTTGGCTTTTTTTTTGTTGTTTGGGAGTGTGACGTCCTGCAAATAGGCGATAATACGATTGCGACAATCCCAAGTTAGGCTTACAGATTTTACCTCGATTTAGTCTAGTGATGAGTTGAGGAGGTGGTCTACACTTTTATCCCCGATCATGATGCTTTTGGTAGCTATGACCAATTTGGCGAGGCTTTCCGCTTCAGCATTCTGTGCATGCGGGATCTGGTCGAGCTGGCATTCATCGAACTCGGGCAGCAACTTACAAATCTCGGTCTGATATTTTTGCAGTCTTTGTTCTTTGATTTGGAATGTCCCTGTAACTTGGTTGACTACGAGCTGAGAATCATAATAGAGTTTTAGCCGCTTTGCCCCATACTTTAGGGTTAGCCTCAATCCTGAAACTACAGCCTCATACTCGGTCTCGTTGTTAGTCATATATGGTCATCTTATGGACTAGCGAGTTACTTCGCCAGTTGGGACTTCGAGTACGAGTCCTAGTCTGGATCCAGAGGGGTTGGATGCAACGTCGATGTATAGGACCCAGAGGTCTTGTGTTTGGAGATAAGGTTGGATGGTTTCCTTCTCGACTTCAAGCATTATTTTTGCACTGATGTCTGTGACGAAGTCGGCGAACACTTACGACTTTATCTCCATTCGTGGCTGATATGTGATATCTTGCTCACTTAGCTCGATGGCCTACATGGCAAGCCTCCCCGATAGTTCGGGTTTATGCAAAATACCTCTTAGGGGGAAGTGGTAACAACCGAGATAGGTTGGCATTGGAAATAGGATCTAAGCTTTCGTAAAGCTACGACTAGTGCCAGTGCCAGTTTCTCGAGGTGCAGGTACCTTTTCTCGGCATCGACGAGTATTTTGCTAATGTAATAGACGGGAGATTACGTACCTTTTCTTTCTCGGATCAGGATTGCGCTTATTGCTATTTTGGAAATGGCCAGGTAGACGAGGAGATGTTCTCCGAGTTCGGGCTTTGAAAGCAGAGGTGGTGATGACAGATATGCCTTTAGTTCACGCAGAGCATGCCGAATAAATTTGTGACATATGTCAGATGATAAAGAGATGAATCTCGATAAGGCGGCGATTCGACCAGTCAACCTTTGGACTTGCTTCTTGGTAGTTAGGAGCTCTAGTATCCCTTCGATAGCTTTGATTTGGTCTGGGTTGACCTTGATCCCCCGTTGTGACACTAAGAATCCCAAAAACTTCCTAGAGGCTACACCAAACGCGTATTTTTCAAGGTTTAGTTTCATTCCGTACTGTCTTAATATGTCGAAAACTTCCTTCAAATGGTCGATATGCTCCTCTGCCTTTACGGACTTCACCAGTATGTCGTCGAATTATACTTTCATGGTCTTGCCGAACTAATCTTTGAACATCCTTATGACCAACCTTTGAAATGTAGGCCCCGCGTTCTTCAGTCCAAATGGCATTACCCTATAACAATATGTTCCTTGGATGGGTTATGAACGTGGTTTTCTCTTGGTCCCCTTCTTCCATAAGTATCTTGTTATATCCTGAGTACACATCATGAAACTCAACAACTTGTGCCCGACCGTTGCATCGATGAGTTGGTCGATATGTGGTAGCGGGAACAAATACTTCGGACATTCTTTGTTCAAGTCCGTGAAATCCACGCACATCAGCAATTTCCTATTTTTCTTTTTGACCATTTGTTGCACCCTATTTTGCACTAGTCAAGACAGGATTCAACTTGTGGTTTCTCTATTATTGATTAAAGCCACATAATATTTAAAGGTATACTAGGGTACCTATTTAATTACTAAGTCATGTTCCTTATAGGTCTGAAAAACCGGTGAGATTATGGGTAAGGGTTCTTGTTATTCTAAGGGGAAGGTGTTAGGCATCCCTTAAAATCTACCCGAGGTAGCTCCATAGGACTTAGACTATTCTTTAGGAACCTGTTATATACTATGCTTAATTACTATTAGGGCATGGCTTGCTATATATATTTAAGATAGGGTATATATATGGGATCTAAGACTTAAGAAAGATGTGAAATTATAAAAGAGTTATGCAAGGTTAAAAGAATTCTTAAAATAGTCCATGTTTTATAAGGCTTGTAATAATGAGATTAAGTTATGGAAGTAATTAACTTAGGGAATAGATGTTCATATGATTCTAAAAGATGTTCGTAAGATAGTGATTCTAAATGTACCTTGATTTAAAAGTCTGAAGAGGAGCGGTCTGCGAAAATTCATTTAGGGTGACAGTACCTTACTGTTTTATGAAAATCTGATTTACCTCTTATGAGTAAGAACATCGATTCTTTCTGATTTTTTCTTTCTAAAAATGGGGCTTTATTTTGATTAAATTCAGGGCTTAAAATTTTTTTTAAGAGAGGTGAGTGAACAAGATGAATAAATTATAATTGGCGAAGTGAAGATTAATGACTAATTAATTCTCTTTAAATCCTATAATATTAAAGTTTAACTATGTTTCAGGTGATATTAAAGATTAAGGTAAAACACAAGATCTAATAGATGAGTGTTAAATACATGATAAGAAAATATGACAAAGCGACAAGGCAGTAGGTAAAGTAATAAAGCAGTAAACTAGATTAAGGAAGCAATAATTAATAACGAAGGAAATGAGGGAAAAGAAACTGGACTCTGATAATTAGGCCTCAAGAAGGTAGGCCCAACAATTTGAAAGATGCGGCTATAGCTGACTGGACCCTCCAAAAAATGCAACAAGGTTGGTTTGAGCTTGAGTTCCTTAGGAACTCAACAAGCCCAAGTATGTACATGCCCAAAAAGAAAAGACGGTCATTAGATGTATATTTCACATTCTCAACATATTCAAATATGTATGAAATGTATATAGACAAATAACTGGAACAAGAAATTATCAATATTCAAATGCTATGGGAAACTATATTAATGTGGTAGCTATACTCGATAAATAATTTACATTGAAAACCTTTCGTTGTCATTAAACACTAAACCCCAAAAGAACTAAAACGTGTTAATGAATTAAGGGCTAAGGAGGAACTCAAGACCCAGGGCAATGCTTGTTCCGGGGAGAGCAGCCTGACCTAGATTAAACTCCACTTCCAAATACCCTTAGACACTAACAACATATTTTCCTTATAAGTTTAAATACCAATGAGGCCCTTTCAATGTAAACTAAGTTCTATAATATTACCTACCATAAAATATACTTTCTCTCCTAACACATAATCTACATTTGATACCAAACAAATTACGTATGAGGTGAAATTAAGGATCTGACTTTCGAATGCACACAAGAAAGGAGCAGAAACATCACAAGCATGTTGTAAAGGTATGAACACTAGAGAAGAGCATACTCAAAGGAAAGGCAAGCTATATAGGGTCACATATGCAACAATACAATAGATACAAATGTTTCTGTTTCTGGCAAACCAACTGTGAACTGATTGGTTTACTTCTAGCACATACATGGGTTGATAATACTACTTAACACTTTAAGGTCATCAATGACGATTCAGACAAAGCAGTTATGGATAAACATTTTTATAGAGGTTATCAAAGATATCAGGAACAAGATTAGAATCTCAACATGACTACAAGTTCATAGAGTTAAACATGGAATCCCTGAGGATGCAATAAAGTCATACTCCTAACAATGCTAGCCCTAAACAAGCCATCATGTTTAGACAATATCAATAAAGGACCTCATAAGGTTTAAGGATCAGATTTGGTTTCAAATTAACAGTAGGGAAATGACTGAGATGGTTCAGGTCATAGCATGGAATCAAGGATCAAACAGGAACATGCAATATCCGGTTAGTTACATAAATACTTCAAGTGAAGTTATGACTTCATATAGACAGGGGGCTTTGCACATTTAAGATCAAGTTAAACATGTCATGAAGAGAGGGAAGCATTGTATTAAAACAAGTTTAACTTAAACATGGATCCAGTTTAACATCTACATATGAAGTAATCATGCCTCAGTTTTTAAAAGTTATCACTTGATTAATAAAGAATAACTAAGTCCTACTTTTGATGGAGGACAACTTAATGATAGATGCATGTAAGCTTCGCAAGAACCAATAGTAGTTCAAAGAGATTAAAGGCAGGGAAGTACTATACCATGTAGGTTTTGAATGGAACATGTAATTAAAGGTTTTAAACAAACATGAGATAGCTAAACAACCACCAGTCAACAAAACATGATCATGACTTGTTTATGAATGGAGAATAACTTAATCCCAACAGGATGTGTACAACAGAGCTATGGGTATTCATGAAAAGAAGAAAGTTTAATTCCAACAAAACCAGGTCAACAGATGTAACAACACCTAGATGAGAATATCATGGTGACAACCTAGAAGTTAATTTCAAAGTCAGTATTTACTAAGTACAGAGAAGAAAAGGCATATAAACACTTAGATTTTCATGCTTTAGTTAGAAGGTAGATGATATAGATTTAGGAACCTTCAGATTCATCTCAGTCATAGTCATCAAATAATTGACTCCACTATGAGGCTAATAGCATATAGGGAAAATAATATGTAAAGGCAAAGATCACTACAGAATCATCAATGAAGACCTGTGGAGTTTAGGTAAGTATAAACAATCATTCGAGATACATTGCAACTAAAACATGTGGACTATTAGAACTCAGAAACAGAAATCATCAAGAATCACTTAATGACTTGATCAATCATCAATTAAAGACTCGAAAGGCAGGAAAAATAATCACAAGCAGACATTAGACTATCAAAACATAAATATTCCCATACTAATAACAAACACCATAAACAACTGTAATTCTCAGAAAATAACTAACACATTTATGGCATTCAAAAGAGATGAACAAAAGAGATAGATGAGGGATGTGATGACATTTTTAAGGGAAGCATACCAAACGAAGGCTCTCTCAGTTGCTTAAGATCCCAAGAACTTCAAGTTTGGAGCAATGACATTGCTCAAAAACGAAAAGGAGCAGAAATAGTAAGGAAACCTAGGCTTTTGAACTCAAAATTGCTCTTAGATTATTTCACTGTTAGATCGTTGTGTTTGTGTTTGTGTGTGTGTGGTGAGAACATTAAAGGCCCCTTTTATAGTACCGTTTAAGCCTCTAGGGTTTCACAAATTCAAAATTAATAGTGGAGAGTGACACATGGCAGGTGATGATAGCGAATCGAGTGAAAATCAGAAAGGAACAGAGGGGAAAAACATAGTCGATTTTACATGAGATGAGGGATCGATCGTTGAAGCATGAGAGACCGCTGGTCAGAACCCTTGTACCCGTAGGTCATTGCATTTGACCTCTGGGTGCTGAATATCAATATGGAAGCTAACTAGCGTCTCTAACTTGCTTTGATGTGAAGAGATGAAGGAAAATTTCACTTTTTTTGTCTGACCTTTTCGATTAGGACTTTGAAATCGAATGGTGAAAATAGAAAGAATGAAGAGGTCTAAGATACAGGAGCAAAACAAATGTCCATGCATGCCACGAATTTTAAAGAACAATGGCGATGTGAGGTTTCATATTTTAAGGTTAGGGTTCGAATTTGGGGGTTTACGTCTCTGATGATGAGAAAGGAAAATTCAGCGGGAATCACGGCTAGGGAAGGCAAAAAAGATGAATCTCTGATGAACTCGCGACCTTGCACGAATCTGTACAAGGTCTGGTGATTGATTTGGCTTGTAAGGTTGAAAGAAAAGAGATAGGAGGGGGAAAGAGAAGCGGCGAGGTTAGAGACGAAATAATTTAGGGTTTGGGTAATTGAGGTTGGTCTCTAGGGTTATGTTTGCAAGATGGAATATGGGCCGTTTGATCATTTGATCAACGACCCTGATAAATCAGGGTTTTATATATTTAAAGAAATTAATTTGGGAAAATACGGGAACCGTTGAATTTGTGTGATCCAACGGTGGAGATAAAATCTGATAATGGGTCTAAATTAAAAGATAAAATGGGAATAATCGTGGGTTGTCGATGGTTTGGATCAACGACTCAGATCATTTGTGTTTCTTATGTGAGGGTGGGAGACGGGTAATGTGGCAAGCGTTGATTGGTGTGAATATAGTGACTTGGATCGCCATAGTGGAAAGAGATGAGTGTTTGGGTTGGGTGTATTTTCGGACTGGGCTGATATATTGGGCCAAAATGATTTAAGGAATGGCCATTTTGCATTTGACTTGAGAATTGCAATTGTGACCTTTTGATCTTTTAACCCCTTTTGAATTTAATTTAAATAAACTTAACAATTTCAATAAAATGTGATAAAAATTATAATTATTATATACTACTAATTATTTTAAATTAATTATTTATAAAAATACTTTATTTTTTACATTCTAACACTAATTTTGAATTTTTACATAATAATCTTATTAACTAGAAATTATAGAGTAATTTATCAAATTAATTATAGAATCTATATAAGAAATATTTTAATAATCTTAAACTAGTAAATTTGTTTTTAATTACATAATTATAATATGTGATTAATTTAAAACTAATGCTTGGTTAATTTGTGAAAAAATAGATATTTAATACTGAAAAATACTTTGCAAATAATTATTTTAAATGATTAATATAAATAAATTAATTTTAAAAGGGAGGGTCAAAGATGGCCGTCAACAGTTGCCCCTCTTTGATCGGAGATGATGAAAGAGTTTTCGGGAAAAGAAATTGAACCTAAGCCAATTTTGTCTTGACTTTTAGGCAAGTATTGCAGGAAATGGGGATGGTGAATTGTAGGATTGAGTTGAGGAAGAATCTAGAATGATTTGGGAATATTGGGGCCGAATTCTGGCTTTGAATTGCTTACATACCTCGGACTTAACGAGGATCAGGCCTCATGTAATTCTGGAGTAGAGACTTTGGGAAGCGGCACTCGCAGGAATTGCCCCAGTATCGTATTTTGACGATACGGTGAGACGAAAGATTGGTCACTTATGGTAGCTTGAATTTTGCAGCTTCATTTGAAGGATTTGAAAATTTTGAGTTTCACTGATCTTAGGCACGCTAATTGGTGGGATGTCCCCCATAGCGTTGCAGTTCAGTCTGTTGCTAAGAAAAGTTCCAAGTTGCGATGTTTGTTCCTGCAAAACAAATAAAATACACACATACCAACATATTATAATGCAACATATATTAAGATATGATGTAAATGATGCAGGAATGATGATGCCTGGCTGCCGGCGAGCCATTATTTGGGATCGAGACGATAAGATATTGATCTTGACTCGATTTGTTAGTTGGGCTATGTACCGCTCCGCTGCTGTCGGAGCATTTAAAAATTGCCTCTGCTTGCTGGGAGAGCTTGATTGGTAAAGGGTGTCTCCGCTTGTTGGGAGAGTTTTGTATTGAGGAATAAATCCGCTTGTCGGGAGAGCTTGATTTGCAGAGTGCGTCTCCACTTGTTGGGAGAGCTTTGCACTGAGATATAAAGTAATCTCCACTTGGGAGTAATTGACTAAAAATGTAATAATTCCTGAAGCCGCATAAGCAAAACGTTAAAACATTCAAAGTAATAGTAATTGAAATGAAACCATGCCCAAGAGATATTCTTGACTGCCAAACTAAGTTGTGGCCATCGATTGGCAGAACGTCAGTGACGGGGTTTGCGACTGTCTATTCTGTCATTCATTGCGATGAAGCGGCGATGCGAATTGCTCTGTTTGCGAAATTTGCAGTTTGCTATGTACAGGGCTCCAGTTGGCGAAGCCGATGTTTGATTTATACAAGGCACTCCGATTCATTGAGCTGACTGATTGCTATATACATGACTTCAATTGGTGAAGCTGACGGCTCGTTTGTATAGGGGCGCTCCGATTGATTGAGCTGGCGGTTTGCTATATACAGAATGTCAGTTGGTGAAGTCGACGACCCATTTTATACAAGTTGCTCCGATTAATTGAGCAGGCGATTCGAATTGTATAGGTTTTTTCATATCAGATGTCTGATTCCGAGGTACGTGCGAAGGATTCAAGGGTTAGATTTAGATGTACTAGAAAATTTCAAGTAAAGGAGGAAAAGAGATAATCTTAGGCAAGTGGCGGATCGGTCATTTTTCCCAGTGTGGTCCTAGTGCTTCCTTACTCCCTGTCGATCCTGCACTCAAAGTAAACTTCTTAGTTGGGGGGAGGGGGGTGGAATTGGTTTATGTCGACAACACTGTTGGTTTGCCCTGGCCTTTGACATGATTGCGCCGCGAAGTTTGGTAGATGGAACAAATATATATATACATTCATCTAGAAAATATTTCAAAAATAATGTGTTTTTAAGGAAAATGCCGTCGTTCCGAATTATGACATGTTACGAAAGATTTTCCACACGTGAGTGTATCATCTTGAAAACTTTTTCATGTTAATGTCGATCTCTCGTTTCGATGAGTCCCTATCCTCGGCCGAGCTGAGCCTTCTTTAAAGGGAAGGTGGGACGGTGTCCTTGACGTATGGCTGGTGTCATTCCCTATTCGGTCGTGAGACCGGGTGATCACGCCTGATATTGTCTCTTCGTTTTTTTATGGACTCGGCTTGTATCGAGATGAGTAGACGGGTTGGTCCGTTGAGGTAGTCCTCATCTTCTCGGACTTCGGCACAATAAGCAATATGGATCTCGTCCCAAGTGGTTGGAGGACATTTCATCAATCGGCTCAACAGTTTTCTGGTTGCTCTCGAACTATCTCTACTCAACCCGTTCTGAAAAGTCGCGATCGCCATCCCCTCGGACACGCTCGACAGGGTCATCCTTGCCCCATTCAATAGGGTGAGGAAGTCCTTCAGTCCCTCTCCTAAGGATTGTTTGTTGGGGAATATGTCGTTTACTCTTGTTTCGACCTTCTTGGCTCTAGCATGGTGATAAGTGTTGCTTTTGATCACTTATTAGCACATTTTTGCTTCTGTTTTAGTCCGAAAGTATTGTTTTATGTTCCCAACACTAATGAAAGTGTGCAAATTGCAGGAGTGTTGGGAATTTGAGCTCTCATGAAGAAATCCAACTCAAAAAGGAGTATTCCGACTCACAAGGCAAGAAGGGGCGCAACACACAAGAAGTGCGGTCTGCAGAGGTATTTCTGTGGTCGCAGAAGAAAGTGCGGACCACAGAATTACCTCTGCAACCGCAGAATTGGTGAAGAATCCAAGCAGACTTTAAGCAGAAGTGCGGACCACACATGAATTGTGCGGTCGCAGAATAGGGTCTGCACGGACAGGAATTCTAAAGTTCAGAGAGTGTGCAAATGACCAAAACTTGAAGCCTTCCCTCAGGTGTAGACCGCACAAGAATTGTGCGGCCGCAGAAGCTGACTTGCAGCTGCATACCAAATTGTGCGGCTGCAGAGTCCAAGTCCTTGCAAGACCAATCAATGTGCGGACCACACATGGAATTGTGAGGCCGCAAAACCTCCCGAGGGGAATTTTTTTCAGCGAATTTTAAGCCACTATAAATAGACGGGAATTACATTTTTAGGTCAAGTTTTAAAGTTCAAGCAACTGTAGTCGTTGAAATTTTTCATTTTAGGAAATTTGTGATCATTTTGGGATTTAAATATCATAGTTCATCATTTTAATCTTATATTATGAGTTTAATTAGTATTTCTTCTTTGTTTTCTTCATTTTCTACTATGAGTAGCTAGACCTTTTCTAGGGTTGTGACCCAACCCAAGTGTGTAAACCATATGGGTATTTAATTTAATGCTTGTTTATGATTGGGTGTTGATTATTTAGCCTTGCTTATGATTTTATTTTAGATTTAATGGTTGCAAACATTGATTAATGGACCTAATCTAGGAAAGCTTGGCTAACAAGAAATTGGGCTAATTAAGGATTTGATTAGCTTAATAAAAGGGTTTGAACAAGAGATATGAAAAACTCGACTTGAGCTCATATCAACTATTTAGCTTGATACCCATTTGGGCTTGAGAAATCCAAATTGGGCAAAATCACTCTATGACCGAGAGGTATTGAGTGAGTAACTTAGAGTTGAGAGCTATAATACACCCTCAATAAAATAAGTGTTAATGTGCTTAACCCATTAGGCAATCACCTAGGTAAAGGTCACAGCCATAGGCTTTTTAATCAGTTGGTAGAAACAACAAAAACAATCATTCGCTTTCTAGTTTTTTCTCATTAGTTTATAATTTTTAGTGATAAATTAGAAGTTGAAAACAATAATCCTTTGTTGGGAAGCGCAATTTAGTTATTTCAATTGCTTTCATTAAGTGTATGCCCCAAACACCCATATTAAACTCCATGTGGAAATCGACCTCGACTCTTATTGGATACTATTCTTCCAACGACCGTTTCCACACATTATTGAGTGCGGATTGGACGTGGAACAAATTTTGGCATCATTGCCGGGGGAGTTAAAAATGGTGTTAGCTATATATTTGAGTGTGTTTTTGGAATATCTTCTTCTGTGTTACTAACTTGTGTGAGGAATTACAAGTAACAATATGGCGAACAATGATCTCGGAAATTTGCCTTTGGGGGAATTGGACGGCGAGTAGGAACAAGTAGAGGAGGTACCTGTTGAGCCTGAAGCCAACCGAAGAGGCCGGGTACCTCATGACAACGTGCCCATTCTACCCCCACCACCACCACGAGCGGCTCCACACCAGATACTACCCAATAAAGGTTATTCTAGTACAATAGTCCCTCCCCATATTAGGGCGGGCAACTTCCAAATCACCATTGTGATACACACTTTGCTTGAGCAACAGGGTTTATTTACCGGTGCTCCAACTCAAAATGTTTATAAACATTTGAAGGGATTTGTGGATACATGTTGGGGGAGCAAGCAAACTAATCTTTCCGAGGATGCATTAAGGCTAAGGCTTTTTCCCTTCTCTCTATGGGGAAAAACTTTAGATTGGTTGGAACGATTGACGAACCATTCAATTCACACTTGGAATGAGTTGGCGGAAAAGTTTATATCTAAGTTTTTCTCTCCGGGCACATGGCTACACTTCTAGATGAGATCTTGGAATTCAAGCAAGAGCCGAATGAACCACTACACGAAATATGGGAGCACTATAGAACAATAGTTAAGGAATTTCCTAACAACTATATGAAAGAAAACATGATTCAACAAACCTTTTATAGTGGGATTAACACAACCAACCAATGTGTAGTGAATCAACTAGTCGGTAAGAATTTTATGACTATGCATTATGCGGAGGCGTGTGAAATCTTGGATGTGATGGCGGAAACGTCGGCGGCTTGGCAATCCCGGGAAAATATTCCACAAGGTGATCCGAATATGATCCACCTTCACAAAGAAGTGCAAGACCATGGGAAAGCCATTGCCAATGGACCACTACCATGACTCAACTAGCGAAGGCCCAACTAAATCAAGTGCAAGCTCCTAAGCAAGTTAATACTATGGAGGGAGTGAATGTGATGGTGAACAATAAGAGGACCAAGGGTCTACAAGTGCAAACTCGAGTGGAGAACTATGTGCAAGATTATGGTGGTTTTGAGTAAGATGATTCTTTTAATGAACAAGAGTAGGAAGTGCAATATGTGATCAATTTTCAAGGACAAAGAAACAACTTTAAAGACCCAAACCAACAACAATGGCGACCACAAACAATTCATGGAAATTGGAATTCTAACAATCAAGGGAATTGGCATAACAACAAAAATCAAGGAAATTGGAGTGGAAACAACCAAGGAAATTGGGGAGGCAACAATCAAGGTGGATGGAGTAACAATCAAGGCAACCGAGGGTCCGGTTTTCAAAGGCCCCCAATGTACCAACAACCGAGCAACTCACCTCCTTATCCTTCTCATGGTTCAAGTTCTTAAAACAATGAGATGGGACATATTGAAAGTATGTTCAAGCAAATGATGGAAAAGAATGCCGATTCGGATGCCCAACTTGCCTCACACAACATATCAATCAGCAACCTAGAAGTTCAAATGGGGAAAATCTCTCAAGCTCTAAAGTTCCTTCCTAATGAGGCACTACCAAGTGACACGGTGGTAAACCCAAAAGGTGGTAACAATACGGGACATGCCATGGAGGTTATCACAAGAAGTGTAAGAGGCGGGAATGCACCCACCTCAAGTAGAAAGTGACTTGTTGATGATGATCAGCTGATGCAAGAACAAGAGATCACGAACAATATTTTTCAACCTAATGAGGAAGTTTGGATTGATATTGATGATCGTGTGGAAGAGACTCGAGAGGAGGTGAACCCGTCGAAGGAGTACATTATTGACATACTGGAGCCGGTAGTGCAAAAGGCTAAGGCACCATTGCCTAAGCCTCCACCTCTATACCCTCAAAGACTTGCCAAGCAAAATGGTGAGAATCAATTCAAGAAGTTCATTCAAATGATGAAGAGTCTTTCAATCAATGTGCCATTGGTTGAAGCTTTGGAACAAATGCCTCGTTATGCAAAGTTTATGAAGGATCTTGTGACAAAGAAGCGGTCAATGAATTTTGAGACCATCAAAGTCACTCATCAAGTGAATGAAATTGTTCATTTAATGGCTTCTAAGTTGGAGGATCCCGGTGCTTTCACGTTTTCTTGTACAATTGAAAGTGCCGAGTTTGCTAAAGCTCTTAATGATCTTAGGGCAAGTATAAATTTGATGCCCTATTTGGTTTTCAAGACTTTGGGAATTCGGCAACCAAGACCCACCTCTATGAGATTGTAAATGTCCGATCGCACCATGAAAAGGCCGTTGGGTGTGATTGAAGATGTTTTGGTATATGTTGATAAATTCATTCTTTCGACGGATTTTGTCATTCTAGATTGTGAAGTTGATTATGAAGTGCCAATTATTCTTGGGAGACATTTCGTTTCTACGGGTAAAGCTCTTTTTGATGTTGAAGTAAGAGAACTCACTTTCCGGGTTGGTGATGAAAAAGTGGTATTATATGTGTGTAAGTCCATACGACAACCATATAGCAATGAGGTGTGTTCTTTTGTAGATTTGGTGACCGATGCCATTGTTGATGATACAAGTGCTACAATCAAAGTTGGTGATATGTTGGAGGTCGTCTTGCTCAACTTTGATGAGATGATATGGATGGCTTCATGGAATGTGTGAACTCTTTGCAAGGAATGGGGTCGTACAACTATGCACCCCGAAAATTGTTCTTGGATCTTGAAAATAGGAAGACCCCTCCTATAAAGTCTTCTATTGAAGAGCCACCTGTAATTGCCTCCACATCTTCGGTATGAATTTCTTGGCCCTTGTTATACTTTACCGATTATTCTTTCCTCTTATTTGACTAACGTGCAGGTAAATTCTACATTGGCAGTGCTACAAAAGAGGAAGAAGGTTGTTGGGTGGACTTTGGCGGATATTCGGGGTATAAGCCCCGCCTTTGAATTCATAAGTTCAAGTTGGAGGATGTCGCTAAACCATCTATTGAATATCAAAGGAGACTCAATGAGGCTATTCAAGAAGTTATCAAGAAGGAGATTATCAAGTGGTTGGATGTCGGAGTTGTCTATCCCATCTCCGATAGTTCATAGACTTCTTCGGTTTAACGTGTCCCAAAGAAGGGGCATGACGGTGGTCACCAATGACAAGAATGAATTGATTCCTACAAGAACGGTGACCGGTTGGAGGGTGTGTATAGATTATCGCAAGCTCAACAAAGTCACAAGGAAGGATCACTTTTCACTTCCTTTCTTAGATCAAATGCTCGATATATTGGCCGGTTGTGCTTTCTATTGTTTTCTTGCTGGATACTCGGGCTACTACAAAATTGTCATTACTCCGGAAGATCAAGAGAAAATAACATTTACATATCCATATAGTACTTTTGCTTTCAAGCGGATGCAATGTGATTTATGCAATGCATCGGCGACTTTTTAAAGGTGTATAATGGTTATTTTTACGGACATGGTGGAGGATTACCTTGAAGTTTTCATGGATGACTTCTTGGTGGTTGGAGACTCTTTTGATGATTGTCTTGCAAATTTGGACAAAGTGTTGGCTAGATGTGAAGAAACAAATTTGGTTCTCAATTGGGAGAAATACCGTTTCATGGTCGAGAGGGGTATTGTCCTTGGCCATAAAATCTCAAGGAATGGAATTGAAGTTAACAAGGCAAAGATTGAGGTGATTTCTAAACTTTCACCCCCAACTTCGGTGAAGGGTTTGCGGAGTTTCTTAGGCCATGCGGGTTTTTACTAATGCTTCATCAAAGATTTCTCTAATGTAGGGCCGGGCATATATCGGGTATAACCGACATCCCGAACCGATAAAATGCTATTGGGTTATGGATATCGGGTTATTGGATAAATAGTTCGATAATGGTTTAATGTTATTTGACTATTGGGTTATCGGATCAGGTCTCTGTTTGTCCAATTTTATTAACGGTTTAACCGATAGCCCAATAAGCTTTAAAAAATTATTATTTTACCCACTAATTATATAAAGCCACCTTATGGTTTCATTCTCTTATTTTCTCAATTCTCTCGGCAGTTACTCTTCATCTTCAGACCTTAATCCTTAGAGTAAGTTTTAAACTTTTCTGAATTTCTCATCTTAATTCTTGAGTTAAGATTTTTAGTTTTATACTTTAAAGAATTAGTTGTTTAGATTTTTAGTTTTTCTATTTGTTTCTTTTGTTGCACTGATTCTTTAGTATTTTATTATTTTTGTATTAGTTATGTCCACCCACAGTGAGATAGTTAGTAAGATAAGATTGCTGAGTGTCTTATTCCTTACTCCTACTAACTTATAACTTTGAAATTTGAGATCATTCACTAGGATTTTCAAATGCAAAGAAAGTTTTCTTTTCTAAAGTTGAAATTTAATCCACCTTTTCTTATGAGCAAAAATTCAGTTCCTTTCTCTTTACAATATGATCACGATTTCTATAATACAAACATGAATTTTTTGGATATTTTTTATTCTTATTGGGTAAACCAATAATCGAACCGATAAGGATCGATAACCGACAAACCGATACTCGATAATCGATATCTTACCGGTTCGATTATCGATTTAGCGTATTTATAAATCGATAACCGATATGCCAAACTGATAATATTCACAACCGAACTGAACCAACCAATGCCCACCCCTGCTCTAATGTGGTGAACCCGTTGTGCAAGCTTCTTGACAAGGATGCCAAGTTTAATTTCAATGATGATTGAATGGGATCTTTTGAATTGTTGAAGCTCAAGTTGACAACTACTCCTATCATCACCGCTCTAAATTGGAGCGTGCCTTTTGAACTCATGTGTGATGTAAGTGACGTAGCTGTTGAGGCTATTTTGGGGCAACCTATCAACAAACATTTTCATCCGGTATACTATGCCATGAATAGTTCCCAAGTCAACTATACCGTTACGAAGAAAGAGCTCCTTGCTACTGTGTTTGCAATTGAGAAGTTCCGCCCATACTTGATGGGTACAAAAGTTATTGTCCATACGGATCATGCGGCACTTCGTTATCTTATGAGCAAAAAGAATTCCAAAGCTCGGTTGATGAGATGGGTACTCTCGTTACAAGAATTTAATATTGACATCCAAGATAGGAAATGTAGTGAAAATCAAGTGGCAGACCACTTGTCTCGTTTGGAGGAGGAGGGGTGGCCGCATGATGGCCTTGAAATCAATGACTCTTTCCCCGATGAGCAACTTTTGGCAATTTTCTTGTGTATGGAATCATTTTGGATGAGTTCTCTTCAAGCCAAAGGAATAAGCTCAAATGGTATTGTCAAGATTATTATTGGGATGAACCATACCTTTTCCGAATTTGTAGGGATGTGGTGATTAGGAGATGTGTACCAGAAGAAGAGCAAGGTGATATTCTTGGGGCTTATCATTCTTCGTCATATAGTGGTCATCATGGTGGAGCAAGAACGAAAGCGAAAGTGCTTAGTTGTGGTTTTTATTGGCCCACTCTTTACAATGATGCCATTAAGTTAGTGAAAAGATATGATGAATGTCAACGGGCCGGTAGAATCTCGAAGAAATATGAAATGCCTCTCACAACTATTTTAGAGATTGATATTTTCGATGTGTGTGGCATTGACTTCATGCAATCTTTTGTGAGTTTTTGTAGAAACACCTATATCTTGGTCGTGGTGGATTATGTGTCCAAATGGGTTGAATCCATCGCTTTACCCAACAATGAGGCAAGAAGTATAGTGGATTTCTTGAAGAAGAATATTTTCACAAGGTTTGGTACTCCACGTGCAATTATAAGTGATGAGGGGTCACACTTTTGCAACAAGGCTTTTGACACTTTACTTAGCAAGTATGGTATTACTCACAAAGTCACGACTCCCCATCGTCCACAAGCTAGTGGGCAAGTCGAAGTCTCCAACTGGGACATAAAGAGTATATTGTCTAAAACGGTGAATGCTAATCAAACAGATTGGTCCAAGAAGTTTGATGATGCATTATGGGCTTATCGTACGGCTTACAAAACACCTGTCGTAATGTCACCATACTGGTTGGTGTTCGGAAAAGCTTGTCATCTTCTGGTGGAACTAGAGCACAATGCAATGTGGGCTCTAAAGAAGTTGAATCTTGATTGGGATGTAGCAGCTAACTTGAGGGTTGCACATTTGAATGAATTGGATGAGTTCCGGTACCATGCTTATGCGAGTTCGTCCTTGTACAAAGAAAATATAAAATATCTTCATGACAAATATATTTGGAACAAAGAGTTCAAGGTGGGCGATCTTGTATTGTTGTTTAACTCAAGTTGAGGATATTTCCCGCGAAGCGCCTAATCCAAGTGGAATGGTCCATTTGAAATTGTTGATATGACACCTTTTGCTGCATTAGACTTGAAGAACAAAAAAAATGAAGTATTTTGGGTCAATAGTCACCGGGTGAAGCACTACTTAGGCAAGGTTGGAGATAGCCACGTATTATGCGTCATGCCGCGATATTAAATCATGCGCTTCTTGGGAGGCAACCCATGTTCTTTTCCTTTTTCTTTTTTAGTTAGGTGTTATTTGTGTGCTAACTTGATTTGAAGTGTGCTACAGGAATGAGTGTGACTTACAAAAAAGGTGAACAAAAATATGGTTAAGTGTTCAAAATTGTGCAGACTGCACTTTATTAGTGTGGGCCGTACATTTCTCTGCGCCACGACAGAAGATCATTGTGGCCACACATTTCTCTTGCAGACCACACATTAGAAATATTAAAAAAGTGTCAAAATACCAACTCTCCAAAGTTTGAGCTTGTCGGTGTGGAGGTCGATCTGCGACCGCGCTTGAAATCTGTGGCCGCTCTTGAAAATGTGTGGCCGCACTCGCCTCTTTCCCCTTCTCAAATAGTTGGTATAAATAGAGGAATAGAGCTCATTGTACAATTTTCCCTCTCTGAACAAAATATTGTTGCTCTGTTGATTTTCTTGGAGATTTTAACTGTTCTCACATACAACCACCTGTGATTATCCACCTATTGCACTCACTCTATCTGGTATGCTTCAATTTCATATTAAATTTTTATGTTACTTTAATTTTTAGATTTTTAGTTCTTCTTAGGCCATATGTTATTAGAGTTCAATTATGTGTCCATGTGGGGTAGATCTGAACTCGTTAAACTTAATACATGCTCTAATGGGGTTGGGTTAGAGAAATTTCATGTTTTTTATAATGTTTCCATGTCTATTTGTACGAGAAATTGAAAAACCTAAGTAGGAAAAATATGATTGTTCGTAACTTTTTGAAATTTGCGGCCGCACTTGAATTTGTGCGGTCCGCAGATTAGAAAATTTGAAAATATTATGAAGCAGGGATCTGCGGCCGCAAGTTAAAATGTGTGGACCGCAGATTTCCTTCTACGGCCACAGATCATCCATTGCTTTCTCTATCTTCAGAGACTCTGCATTTTGAGAGCTTGAAGTGCGGCCGCACTTTCAAATTATGCAGACTGCACTTCCTTTCTGCGGCCGAACCATCAATTTCTGTGGGCTGCAATTCCCTTCTGCGGCCGCACATAAAAAATGTGCGGATGCAGATCCCTTTACCTGCAGACATGTGTTATACTCATAACCCCACTTTGTCCAATTATTTCTCCCTTACCCACATAAGTCTTGAATGTGTTGAATAATATATTGCAACTAAAAATCTTTTTTCGCTTTGATACAGACAATGGTTCGATCGAGAGGCCGAGGAGACACTTCAAAGGGAAGGGGCGAATCTTCTCGGGGTCGAGGTAGAGGTACCTTTCCGCTTGGCCAGCCTAAGACCATCAGGAAGAAAACCACAGCCGATAGAGGGAGAGGTGTCGACCTCTCCGAGTCTAGTTCCTATGTCCCGTCTAGGGAAGTGTCAGAGGGCAACTCAGCCTCTGTTGAGAAGGAGCAGACAACCACACAGTTGAGACCGCATGGGAGATACCAGCTCAGTGATGAGCCTTTTTCATCTCACAGTACCTCTGAGGGGCCGGAGAGTGCTAGCGAGGCATCTGAGCCATCAGCTACACTAGTCGCAGAGGCACAGACAATACAGGAGATTCACGATGATGGTAGAGGGGGAGATGGCATAGCTATAGGGGTGGAGAGATAAAAGAAGAAAGAGGCTTGGGAGGATAGGTTTGTCAGCTTGGCCACCTTCACTGATTTTTGTATGTGGTGGCGAGTGAGGTCTCTGACTCTGGAGAGACAATTCCTATTGAGATATTTGGAGAAGTACAACCCGGCGATCTTGAGGCAGTTCAGAGAACGAAAGGGTTAGATGTAGTTCACTGGGAGAGTTGAGGATGCCAAGGAATACCTCGTCCGAGAGTTATATGCTAATGTTGCTCACATAAAGAAGGGGACGAAGGTAACCAAGGTGCGCAACCTCAAGGTGAGATTTGATCAGCATACGCTAAACGCGTACTTGGGCTTCGAGGATGTTGACCCAAAGAAGTATCGGGAGAAATGTGCAATGAAGGAGGAAGTCCGACCTTGGTTGGATGAGATCTTAGCACCACCAGGGCACCACCACCAAGGACTACCACTGGGGTTCCCATTCAATAGAACATATTGAGCTTCGAAGTGAAGGGGTGGCAAACCTTTGTTTGTAGCAAACTGGATCCAAGCCAGAATGAGACTAATCTTCCTATTCCTCTGGCTGTTCTTATAGATTCCATCATGGCCGAGTACCCAATTAATGTGGGTGCCGTGATGTCGGCCAACATTTCCTTGATAGCATGGCAAGATAGCTCGGCCTACCCTTATCCCAACACTATCACAAATTATCTCACCGATGCAAAAGTAGAGCTGAGATATTTTGCCACCAAGGTGAAGCCGAAGAAGCTATTTGACTGGTATTCACGGATGGATGTGACCAACCCAAAGAAGAAAATCCAGCCTTCTACCACCACAGGCTAGTCTGATGAGCCAGCAGTGGTAGTTACTGAGACAACGGACCTTCCATCCACCTCTGCTCAGCCTTCTTCCAATGCCACTACTATTCCTCCGCCATTATCCTCAGCTCCCACCACAGCCCCTAGGGCAGCCCTTGCTCCAACTCTAAAGCCAGTGCCTATGCCCACAGTTGCACTATCTATTCTGCGAGTCTCCCAGACATTGGCGAGTCTTAACAACTGGATACAGATAACTACTTCTAAGTTATTGGACTTAACTAGTACTGTTATAGCGCAGTCCACTACTCAGGCACTATAGGCCTCCTCTGACATTGATGAGATGCTTAAGAAGATTCTGGACAACCAAAAGACAATCATGGATACCTTGGTACAACACGGGTCGGTTATTGAGGAGCTGGGAAAGGAAGTGAAGTAGATGAGTAAGTTCCAGACAAGCAACAAATCTGTAGACAAGCTCAGAAAGGAGGTGACTAGACTTGCCACAGCCAGAGACCTACCTTTTGATATGCTACTTGACCCGCACCAGTCCGCCCCAGATCTATCATCACCATCTGCACCGGTAGCACCAACTGGTAAGGGTGAGGCAGTGCGTGCGATGTTCTCCAACCCCGCCATACCTACATTTGGTGATGATGAGATATATTTGGCTGATCTTGAGGGAGATGGTATTGTTGGGGACATTGAGATGTCCAAGGATCCTTAGGGAGTTTTTCTTCACCCTCTCTTCTTTCACTCTTATTTTGCTAAGCATTGGGGAAACTGCTTACTTTTATTTGGGGGGGGGGGGAGTTTATTTGATACATTGGAACATTTTGGATACATTTGGACTGTAATAATTTGATGATTCTCTTTTTTTTTCTTATTTGTATTTATCTATCTTTAGTAGTTATTATTCATTAGCTTCTTTATTTTTCCATTTTAGTTCTTGTTTTGTTATGTAACTTCTTTTTATGCTTTCATAGATAATAAACCTTTGGTTTTTTTAATGCCACATTTTTTTCCAAGGGTAGTTTTTGTTTGAACCGAGTGACTTGTCCCAATGATGGATGGTGTTAAAACCTTCTTAAGGTAATGAGCCTATTTTTGTGTTTATGTAATAATAGTAGTAGTAGTAATAAATAAAAATGCCTAATCTAGTTATTCTCGAAGAGTTAATCATTCTTCATTTGGTACCAACACACTTAACTACGTGCTTATGGTTAGAGACAAGATTTTTGAAAGAAATAGCTCTAGTTAGTGACTTTGAGACTCTTGAGTTGACTTTGGCGATCATCGAGTGGTTTATTGGAGCATAGTGATCTTTAAAATTGAACGTGTATGTTGTAGGCTCTCGACTTTATCCTCTTTTAGGATCTAGTTGAGTGAGGGGTGAGATGAATTGTTGCTAGTCCAAGTATACGTGCGAATTATTTAGAACTTGCCCCAAATGTGCTTCAAGGCGAAATCCTATGTTTTGCTTGGTTTAAGAAGTGATTGTAGGCTTTCCTTGTCCCGTTTGAGCTTTCTATTGCCAATCGATGTCGTTATCCCTAGTCAACCCCCTTTGAGCCTCTAGCCTTTCTCATTTGATAACCATGTTATAAGCCTTTACCTATTTTGTCGTGATCCTCTCTTGGAACCCGGACTTTCCTTAAAACTCTTTTGAAGTAAGTAGCTTAAAACATAAGTTTAAGGGAGAGATGAGAAATTTGAAAAAGGTATCAAAGCACAAAAAGAGAAAAGAAATGATCTCTATGAAAAGAGAAGGCAAGAAAAGAAAAGAAACAAAAAGAAAAATGCAAAAAAAAGAACAAGTGGAAGGGTTGATGGATTCAAAAAGAGGTAATGGTCCATAACATGAGCATAAAAGGGATAAAAAGAATGAAATGGACAAGAAATAGTAATGTTAAGTCTCTATAGATCCCAATAAAAAGACAATGCCTCTAAGAATTAGTAATTATGAGCCGAGAAATAAAATATGAAGTGCTTAACGAAAGGTGTAAACACTTACCCATATGGTATTCTGTCCTAATCCAAAAGCCTTCATTTCAACCCAAAAGAACTCCTACTTGATTTAGAACATAGTGATCTTACATTAGTGGTGATCTACATGAGGCGCAAGTCTATGGTACTTGAAGCAGTACTTGTGATATTCTCTTGTAAGAGAAGAGTGAACATTTCATGAATCTTAAGATTGAGGGCTAACGTTTTAAGTGAGCTTGGCAAATTGAAGGTAGAGGAGGAAGAGTTTGGAGTCTACCACGATCTACATGATAGAACAAGAGTCCTTGATGAGTAAAGTTAATTCTTAAGCTCAAATGTCACATTAGAACTATATGTGCATGAATATTTGACTTGTTACCTTGTTAATAATGCATAAGTAGTGTGGTTAATTGTTGGTCCTAACTGAGTATGAATGGCTCACCATTGACTCGTTGAAATGAACTTTAACTTTGAGGAAGTGGGAACTAATTTATTTGCTTGAGGACAAGCAAAGACCTAAGTTTGGGGGATTGATAAGTGTGAATTTTGACCAACTATTAGCACCTTTTTACTTCTCTTTTAGTCCGAAAACATTGGTTTATGTTCCTAACACTATTGAAAGTGTGCAAATTGCAGGAATATTGGAAATTTGGGCTCTCGTAAATAAATCCGACTCAAAAAGGAGTATACCGACTCACAAGGTAAGAAGGGGCGCATCACAAAAGAAGTGCAATCCGCAGAGGTATTTCTCTGGCCGCAAAAGAAAGTGCGGACCGCAGAATTCCCTCTGCGGCCGCAGAATTGGTGAAGAAGCCCAGCAAACTTTAAGCATAAGTGCGGACCACACATGAATTGTGCGGTCGCAGAATAGGGTCTGCACTGACAGGAATTCAAAAATTCAGAGAGTGCGCAAATGACCAAAACTTGAAGCCTTGCCTAAGGTGCAGACCGCACAAGAATTATGCGGCCGCGGAAGCTGACTTGCAGCTGCAGACCAAATTGTGCAGCTGTAGAATCCAAATCCCTGCAAGACCAAGCAATGTGCGGACCGCACATGGAATTGTGAGGCCGCATAACCTCCCGAAGGGCATTTTGTCAGTGAATTTTGGGCCACTATAAATAGACGGGAATTACATTTTTAGGTCAAGTTTTGAAAAGTTCAAACAGTTGTAGCCGTTGTAATTTTCCATTTTAGGAAATTTGTGATCATTTTGGGATTTAAACATCAGAGTTTATCATTTTAATCTTATATTATGAGTTTAATTGATATTTTTTCTTTGTTTTCTTTATTTTTTACTATGAGTAGCCAAACCTTTACTAGGGTTGTGACCCAACCCTAGTGTGTAAACCTTATGGGTATTTAATTTAATGCTTGTTTATGATTGGGTGTTGATTATTTAGCCTTATTTATGCTTTAATTTTAGAATAATGGTTGCAAACATTGATTCATGCCTTTTTGTCTTGGTCTTTACTTGAGAAAAGAGGACTTAGTCTAGAAAAGCTTGGCTAACAAGAAATTGAGGGTTTGAACTAAAGATAGGGAAAACCCGACTTGAGCTCATATCAACTATTTATCTTGATACCCATTTGAGCTTGAGAAAGCCAAATTGGAAAAAATCACTCTATGACCGAGACGTATTAAGTGGGTAATTTAGAGTTGAGAGCTATAATACACCCCGATCAATAAAACAAGTGTTAACGTACTTAACCCATTAGGAAAATACCTAGGTGAAGGTCACACCCCTAGGCGTTTTAACCATTCGGTAAAAACAACAAAAAACACCATTCGCTTTCTAGTTTTTTCTCATTAGTTTATAATTGTTAGTGATAAATTAGAAGTAGAAAAAAAAATCTTTTGTTTGGAAGCGTAATTTAGTTATTTCATTTGATCTCATTAAGTGTATACCCCTAACACCACTATTAAACTTTCTGTGGAAATCGACCCCGTCTCTTGTTGATTACTATTCTTCCAACGATTGTTTCCACTCACTATTGAGTGCGGATTGGACGTGGACCACATGCGTCGTTACAAACTTGTCAGCCATTTCCTCAAAAGTTTCTATGGAGCGGGCTTGTAGCTGTGAGTACCATGTTAATGCTCCTCCCGTAAGGGTTTTGCCAAACTTCTTCAACAAAATGGAGGACAATTGTTCCGTGGTGAGGTCGTTTCCTTTCACGGCAGTGACATAATGAGTCACATGATCTTTGGGATCGGTCGTTCTGTCGTATATCCTGAGGTAGGGAGGCATTTTGAAGGTCTTTGGTATGGCATGTGGGGCCGCTTCTTCGCTGTGTAGCTACTCTACGAACCTATCGGCGTCCCTCTTTGGCAATAGCTTAGGAGCGCTCGGTATTTTGTCAACTCGTCCTTGGTGTTCTTTCATTTGATTCGTGAGTGCTTTATTTTCATTTATCATTTCTTCTATCCTTCTCAGAACAGCTGCAAGGGCGTTGTCACCTAGATCGTTAGTAGCGTTGTGAAATATACATGGTGTTGGAGCGACTGGTCGGTCACCCTGTTCATCCGCTCGTTGTACTGTGTAGGTTCTTGCAATCTCTGTAGTCGTGCATGGAGTGGGCTTGTAAAGCATGCTCGCTAGCGTATCAGTTAGCCATGCTTCGAGGAGTTTTTTTACGGCTGGTGGCGAACTTCTTCTGTGGACATGGAGGTACCTTTTCCATTTGGTTTTGTTATGCTACAATGGGGGAGGCGACCTCTCACGCCTGGGGGAGGCGACCTCTCACGCTTGGGGGAGGTAGTGGGCATCACGTCCTCGCCTAATATTTCACAGCTCTCGTTGATAGCGTTCTTGAGGTTGCTGGGGAAGTCATCTATTACTTTAGTCCTCTCTCCTTGGTTACCTGTCATGTAGGTTTTTGTACGTGCAAAGAAAGAGAAAGACCTTGGGGTTTGTGTGATTAGTGACTTACGTTAGCTGTAGATCTAAAGGAAAATAAAAAAATTACTAAGAAATTCCCACAGACGACGCCAAACTGTTTGACCAAAAAGTATTGATCTTGGTCCAACCAATTATATTTATGTAAAGAAAAGTTAATCTTAGTTAAGAATAATATCCAAAAGATAAACTATCGGTTTCAAGACAAAATAATTAGTATATTATGTCCGGATGGTAATGAATATGAGCAAGGATAACAATATCCAATGATCCAAAAAGATGAAATATGACATTAAATAGTAGTATATAGCAATAAATCACATTTAAGTAAATAAAGTGTATGAGTCACTCGAAAAGGGATAAAATCAGTGGATATTCTTTCTGACAATGATGAATGGTTGATAAGCCTTTGAACACTTGGGTTGTTTTTGGATCCGGTGGAAACGCTGGACAAGAATCTTAACAAAAAGGTTATTTTTGTATGCTTGCAATATGATCTGATTCTCTCTATAAAGTCAATGTCTTCTTTACAAATGAATATCTCACATCCCCTATCACTGTGTCTTCTTCTATATATAGGGAACATGTTCCTAGAAATCCTAATAGTACATGTGCAGAGAATATCCACTAGAATATTCTCTTTTATGTCATATCGTAGAACTAGCCGTTATAAATTTATCTGAGATGCTCGACCTCGACCTTGAGCTATGATAACTCCTCGATCGTATCCTTCATTGCTTCAAGGCTACGTCACCCCAAGGCCGGTCTTTGTGGGGACATCACCGATAGCACGTGGCAACCAATGAAGGTTAATAGTACTGACGTGGCTTGCGCATATCAAAGATATGTTTGGCCTATACAGTCCTTATTCATAATATGATACTTAAAAATATTTTTTTTAAAATTTGGCCAAACACAAATTATTGCTCAAAAATACTTTTAAGAGTGATTAGCCAATTGCCTCTCTCTAAAAATATTTTTTTCAAAAGTACTTTTGTAAAATTTAAAAAGTACTTTTCAAAATAAATTGATTTTTCCAACTTGGCCAAACAGGCTATAAGTATGGACGTTCACAAGAAGATAGCATATGAGTGAGAACTAGGGGTGGGTGTCGATCGGTTCGGTTCGATTTTTATGAAGTTCGGTTCGGTCGATATTCGGTTCAATTCGATCGGTTTGGCCTTGTCGCATTGAGCTTTTAAATCAGACTTTTTATACTAAAAAATATGACTAATTTCATGTTTTAGTGCAACTAAAACTCGAAAACGCGATACTTATAATATAATTAGCCAAATCATTTAGTTGATATAGGAAATATAAATTTATTTGGCAAATATTACTTACAATATAACTATCTCGTATATCCCCGTGCAAATTCAGCAAGCCTCAAATAAAACAAAATTTATTTGCCAATCTCCTTTTATGTCGTAGTTCACAACGACAAAACCAAATCCCTTGAATACTTCAGCAACCGAAATCTCAAATCATACCAATTTTCCAAGCCATAATCCAAATCAACTCTGGAAAGTTTAATAAAATTTGTCTAATAGTGATCATCTTTTTTTAATGGAGTGTTAAAGAAGAAAATACTTAGCTCATCTCGTATTGCCATGCATCTAGTTTGAAACCTTAAAAAAGACAACACCAAATATAAAATTTTAGCAGCGACGCGCAAGCAAATAAAGATAAAGATGCATTGGCAATCAAAAAGGGATACTCCCTCTGGTTCACAATAAGTGATTTTTTTACCCTTTTTTGTGGTCCAAAATATCTGATTTTTCGAGATTTCAAGAATGAATTAATTATCTTTTTCATACATTGCCCTTGGAGTAAATAGTGTTGGAGTATGTGTTATGTGTGTTTATGTGAAGAGATAGTAAAGGTTAATATGGTCAATTTTATTGCTAATTAATGTTAAAAGGTGGATTTCTTAATCTGTGTGAAAACAGCCAAAAAATCACTTATTGTGAAGCGGAAAGAGTAATTTTTAGAATGTGTGACTTTATTTGGGTTTGGACTTCAAATTTTATAATGTAAATATAAAAAAAAATTGGGCTAGACAACTTAAGAGGAGCCTAAAGGTTATGACCCATATTAGAAAACTTTAATTTTTCGTTTTAACTAAAAATTGAAGTTCCAAAATTGAAAACCGAATCGAACACCGAAATTATAAAAAAAATATAAATCTCAAACTGATCGAATAAGCCGAAAAATCAAAATCAAATGAATCGAAGTTTATGATTCGATTAATTTTTTCGATTCGATCGGTATCATACCCTAATGGCCCCCTAACGAGAACACAACAACATCTCCTGTATATGGATAGACATGAGGACGTGGAGAATTAAAACAAAAGCAAAGGGACATTGAACGTATCCCTATTCCAACAACTATACCATATTTAAATCTAACGTACTATATATACGATTAAACGCCACGCATCCTTTATTTGATTTGACGAATACACAAACACAAGAAAATTGCCACTTGGGCGAAGAAGAAGAGTTGATAGGACAGTTGAATAACCACCGAACACGTGTACCCCACTCTCCAATCACTCTCATCACGTGACTTTCTTTTCCCCTTTGCCACGTTTTGCTGCCTCCTACCGTACGGTTTAATGCCTTATTGCCACTTGCGAATTCTGGATCATGATCAAGATATTTTCCTTTTTATTCCCTTTTGTACGGTCTAGGACAGTTGGTTGTGGAAATTCAATTTTCTTTTTCGAACAATAATTATTTAATACTAGTATTTTTAAAGGAGTATGTATTTTATTTTAAAGACTATATGGAGTATACATTTTACTTTAAAGGAATTTTTTCTATAAAAATATTTAATTATAAAATAAATTCGTTAAAGAATGCAATGTTAGAAAGAGCAAATTAATCAAATCATAATTATTCTGCATTAAAATGACAAGTAAATACGCTAAAATAGTTGTATAACAAAATAAAAACCAGGTAAATAATAATTTTACAAATTGCAATAAACATTGGTATTATAAAACCAAATTCAGAGAGAGCATTTGAAATTATCTTATGTAATATGAATATCTTGTATGAAAACTTTTATGAGTATTTGTTTACCCGAAAAATCGGATAACGTTAAATTTAGATATGGTTCTAAGGGTATGCAAATTTCTTTGATATAAAATGACGATACATGTATTTTTGCTATGAAAATAGAAAATGATGGAAGGGAAGACTGAAAAATATTAGAAGAACAAGCACAATGAAATTTTAATGTCTCATCCCTATTGCAGTCTATCTCCCCTTTTATAGTAGAGGGTCACTACTTTATTTGTAACAACATAAAATAATACATATGGTGGAGAACCCAAGATGGTTTGTCTCTCCCTTGATTCTCGCCAAGATTCTCTCCCTTGGTGCGGTTGTAACGGCTCTTGTCTGCGAGCTCGTCACTGACTCGAGCTTGGTGCTAGATCGAATCCCTAGTCTTAGTTCGAGCTCGGTTCTGCCTTGGAGCATCGATATTCGGGGCCTGTGTCGGTCGTCGTTATCCCGTAGTCCAATTCGGATGCGGGCTCGATAATGATTTCGAGTTTTGCGGTTGATTGGTCTTATAGCTCGAAGCTCGTCGTCTCTATTTCGAAATTCCTCCGAGCTCGCCATGCGGATACCCTTCGATTGAAACGCCATTGTTTCGACCGGTCTTTATGACTGAGAATCGGTTTTGACCGTACACAGATAGTCCCCTTGTTTCTCGGAAAGGATGTGGCGAGGAACGATATGATTTCCCTGCGACTCGCACAAATTTATGCCGACGTTTCTATCGAACCCGATCTCGACGTATGTGATGGCTGTCCCATCGACTCGATTTTACCGAGGCATTTAATATGTGTCAGACGGTGGTCGGCCACCGCTGATACCGAACCGTCAGGCTTTAGTCTATAAATAATCTTTCCACACAACTTTTACCATTTTTGCGCCTTCTCTTCTTCCAGACTTTCCTATTTATCCTCTCTACTTTGCTGCTACGGGGCCGTTCATACCAGAATTTTGGTGCTGCCTATTTCTTCCTTTGCACTTTTTCCATTCAAATCAATGGCGAGAACTTCCAAAACTGTACCTCAGAAGGAAAAAGCCTCTTCCTCACGGCCGTCTGATGATAAGGCGCTGGTGGAGCCGTCAGTTCATGACTATGTTTCTGGCCCGTGCATTTTGAAAACCGATTTTAAGGTGGAGAACCCTTCTACCGTTCTGGGTCGATGTGAACACGTATCGATGTATACATGCTCTATAACGGAGGATCACCTCGAGGCCGTCCGAAAAGACTGCAACTGGGGTTCCGAGGTCGTGCTGCAAATTTCGTCTTCCGATGAGGATGTTGCCACTTACGTGGAGGGGTTTTTAAGTGTTTACACTTATCCCTTCACACTGGGACCCGTTGACCCGGTGATTATTGATTTCTGCAAAAGGTATCAAGTCATCCTTGGCCAAATCCATCCCTCTTTATGGCGTATAGTGATCTTATTGCGCTTCTTCTCTATCAAAGCCGGAGGGTTGGATTTTT
>AWOL01S0048746.1:5352-32409 GCA_000715115.1 Nicotiana otophora | reverse complement strand
CAACTCTCATGCCCAAATATTATCTTGCTAATTACCCATTTTCAGATAATTTCAAAATTAGAGGTTAAGGTGTAGAATCTTACCTCTAGGATGAAGACCTAATGAGTTTCCTTTGTTAGTCTTCAAAGATTAGAGCAAGAATTGAAGGACAATTAGTTGAAGATCACTTTCTTACTCTCAAAATGACAGATTGTAGATCAAAAAATGGTACAAATCATTTATTTAAGGAAGTAGGGTCGGGTGATAAAAACCCAAAAATGAAGCTCCGGAACATGGTATGCGGTCGCAGAACTGATATGGGGTCGCATATGCGATCACATAATTGTTGCCAAAATAACTGGAACAAATCTGCCTAGGTCTGCGGTAGTTTTGTGGTCTGCAGACCTGTTCTGCGGTCGCATAATGCACCGTAGACTTTCGCCCAGACTGCCTCACCTTTGCTTTATTCTATGACCATTATGCGGTCTGCAAAGTGATTATGTGGCCGCATAGTGGACCGCAGAAATACATTTTTTTGCCCAAATTTTTCCTTCACTTTCCATTGCATTGTTCAACCCGAAAGGTCCGAGCTGCAAAGAATTTCTACAATCCTCAAACACGTAAGCCTTGTCCGGTACCATGAAATATTATTTATCCTATGCAAAATTTTATGGGGCCTTACATTCTTCCCCACTTGGGATCATTCGTCCTCGAATGAGGGTCAAATTCTATCATTAGCATTCAATCTAACTCAATTGTTAATTCACACACACCAGTAGTTTTAAAATTTTGCTAACTCCCTAAATTTCAAAAGATTTCGCTAGAGTCTCCCTTGTAACTGGCCCTATCCACCTGCCAGAAAACCCCGAAACACATCCTAACGACATATACATAATTCAACGATGTAACATAATACAAAACAATACTAATTGTGGCCTCACAAGCAATATATTACTAGAAAGGAACACCCTTAACATCAATTTGTAAAAATGATACATAATTCATAGAAGGTAATCCTTAGAATTTTCATAGAACAAAACTTTATAATTACATGTCTATTCAAACAAATAAAGATACTTTTTCTTCATTTCTTCCTCGGCCTCCCAAGTAGCCTCTTTAACCTGTTGGTTTCGCCATAGCACTTTCACGGAGGCAATTTCTTTATTTCTCAACTTTAGCACTTGCCGATCAATAATAGAAACTGGAATCTCTTCATATGTCAATTCCTCATTAACCTCAATGGTATAAACCGGAACAATGAGTGTCGGATCTCCAACTACTTTCTTCAATAGAAACACATGAAACACCGGGTGCACTAATGACATCTCAAACACGTAAGCCTAGTCCGGTACCATAAAACATTATTTTTCCTTTGAAAATTTTTACAGGGCCTTACACCATATTTGGGGGACATAGCCCGTAATACCGAACATGTACCGGTTTACTTCCAGATCAGTTGCTTGTTCAGACTCTTGTTTAGCTTTCAGTTTATATTCAGATTTCCAGTTTACATTCCTACTTTAGTATGCTTTACATATGCTTTCCACCCTACATACGTTATACATATCGTACTCACGTCCTTTTTGAGGTGCTGCATTTCATGTCATGCAGGTACCGATAGATCCGCATTTGAGTCACATCAGTAGGCCATCCACCAGTTGTTGGAGTCACTGTGCTTACTCCCGGAGTTACTTATCTTTATGTGTAAAGTCAGCTAGTTTGGGTATGATGGGGTCGTGTTCCATCCAATACTTTTTTAGTTCAGCACTCCAAGAGGCTTGTAGATATACACCTGTGCAGTTAGTATGTTTATATATGTCAGATTTTGGTAGCCTTGTCAGCGTTCCAGATTGTACAGTTCTTATCGGTTATTCCTATGCTTTTAAATTTTATCCGTTTATATTCATGACTGGTAGATTATCAATAAGTTTAGTGATGATCGGCACCTAGTGTCAGTTATTTTCGTGACCCTAGGCTGGGTCATGACAAACATGGTATCGGAGCAAGGTTCAGTCGTATGGTGTCTGCAGGCCATGTCTAGTATAGGCTTGTTTGTCGATGTGTTTTGCACCACACTTATAGACATGAGGCTAAAAGATATTTAGGATGCTTCCTTTTCTTTCCGGTCTATATTGTGCGATAGAACTGAGTTGTATGTATTCGCTCCTAATATCTATCTTTTTTATGTTCTCAGTGTTGCCTATTAGTACTAGACGATACGCGTAATTTACTAGTATGGGTCAAACCCGTCGGAAAATCAAGGTTTTTGCGGAGGATCCGTCCGAGGATCCATATGAGTCTTTTGTTTGAGTAGTTTCTATTCCGCCAAAAGCAAATGAGGTGAGAGGAGTTCAACCTCACCAAGGCCTTTAGTTTTGTTATCAGGGCTAGTTGATCGGGGTATAAAGGGAGTGGTGCAGGGATTGGCATAGTCGGGTCACCCCCAGGCTCAAAAATATGTCAGGGTATTTACAGATACCAGCTCTTATGACGAGCCAAATAGTTCATAGTCTTTGGAGTCCGTTAATCAGGGTTCGTCTGTATATGTCATGGGATATGCGAAAGAAGAGGAGAGTTGTTAGGCCACAAGGATGAAGGTGGATGATAAGGATGTGACTATTCCGGTTCAAAGTGTGTTTGATTGAAGCTCTCATATAGGATCGAGGCAGGATGGTTGGAGGTACATTAATTCCTCCACTGAAAATTTGTATATTATGAAGTCAAGAGGAAACATATTATTTGTTATACAAGAATTAATGTTATTCCAGGAGCAATAGACTGTGATGGTAAAATGTAAAGGGGGGACCAGAGTAGAAGTAACGGGACCGCAACACTGCTCTAGCAGGCTAATAAGATATGGTTTTTAGTTCACTTTATAGAGAAGACCCTGGCAAAATTTACATAGGTCTCTAAGAGTTAACATTAGAGGACTAAGTGACGAGAGGGGAGTGATCTAGCATCTTAAGAAGTTAGAACTGTGATCGCTCTAATGCCCTAGGGAGGAAACCGTGGATAGTACACGACATTTTGGGAAAGTTAGAATAATTGAATAGAAAGTTAAGAATTCGGTTAATAAGTTTAGAACCTGAAGGTGTTAGTGCCTAGAAGATTGATTAACAGACTCATATGTAACGAATGGATTAGGAAGTAATTTTAAGAAGGGAGGGTGTCCTAATGCCATGAGAGCCCGATAGTTGTTTCATTGGAGTATAGCCCAGGAAGGTATATACATTTTAGAATTGATAAGTATGTCATGTAGATCTTTCAAGTTTAAATATTCGAGGACTAATATTTCTAAGGGGGAGGGGAGGGGGAGGATGTTACATCCCACTTTTTCGTACGTTAAAGTTTTGCCGTAAGTTAATCGATGTAAGCTCGGGAATGAGGTTACTTTTGAGGTTATACGTATTTATGCCATTTATAACTTGTGATAGGTAAGTGTCGTGAAGTTTATAGTATAAACAATCGAAGAAAATATGTTTCGTTGAAGTTTGACATTTTGGGATAAAATATAGTCAAAGCTATGATACTCTGTATTTATGAACTAAGGTCATACAATATACCACATGACAATGTTAGTAAGGTATAAAAAGTATGTTAAATTAGTATTTTGAGTGAATTAGGATGACATTACGCTGTCATTCTCAATATGAACAGAATAGGGAATCATTAAAGGACTTAGAATTATACATACAGGATAAGTAGGGAGAGAGTAACTTGGGGTTGGGTAGAAGACCTCGGTAAGAATGAACCGAAGTAAGTGTTATGGTATAATATAACCTACCAAGTTGCAAAATTTCCATAAGGTAATCGAGGATATGAAACAAAATATAGCAATAACTGTAAGTTCGACAAAGTAGCAAGTAAAGAACTTCAGTACACCTATAAATGCCTAGAGGGATAGTTTGTCATAGTTATGATATGTTCACAAAGTGAGGCTTAGAATGATTGGATAAAAGCTGGAGGAAAAAGGAGAAACAAGTCGCATAGGTGTGCGTACAAGGACATAGTCGTACAAGCTGCTAGATAGAAGGTACCAACCGTTATGATACTGGAAGAATTCGTAACAGAGGTCGTGCTGTGAGAAAGAGGCCTCAAGGGGGGAATGCCCTGGCCTTTGGATTTATTCGAAGAACAATTGCCTAGATTTAAAGGATAGTATAAAAATATTCGTAAGAAGTATAGGTTATGAGACTGATAACCACATCAGTCAACATTTGAGGACGAATGTTCCAACGGGGGGAATGAAATTATACCCATGTTTTCCTGTGTACAAGTACGATGTAAGTCAGTTGATGTATGCTCGGAAAGTAGGTAATCTTTGAATGTACATAAAGTAAGTTAATCAAGTTACTTTAGAGGTTACAAATATTTAATATCATGAACTTCAAGTACCAAGATGCTAAACAAATCGAAGAAAATAAGTTTTGTCAAAATGGCAAGTTGCGAATGTTATGACCCATACTTTTGGGCAGATAATGGGGTGATTAATATGATAAGGAGGTGGTATTATAAGGTATTTTAGTCATATTATAGTCGTGTATTAATTTCGAAGTCAAACGAGTTAGGAAATGAAAGTGGATAAAAGTTGTCGCAAGTTATATTCACAATTTTACATAACATTTAGGTCTAATATTACTTAGATTTTCTCTTAATGTAATTGGAATTAGGGGGTGATTCTAAGGACCCTTTACAATTTCCTATGATTTAAGATTTTAAAGTGCACCAGCGGTATTTGAGGATAGCGTATTTGAGTATTAAAGGAGACCTATGGGATATAATCACATCATTTTGAAATGAGAATATATGTTTAAGGTGTGTTGGATTATACTAAAGAGTTTTGTGAATGCCAAGAATTTATGTGGAACAAGTTGGATACATTAAGTGGAAAGGATATCTCAATTAGCACAAGACCCGATTTCAAATGAATGCCACTCCAAAACTATAATAACTTAGGTGGTGGTATACCTACCGAATTAAAGCCCTTTGAGTCTAGTTTCCAACGCATCAAACTATTTATTATTTGGATATTTCTACAAAACGTTATGGCCATTTTACCGGACCTATGCCATATGTGCGCCCCGATGCGCGACCGCGCATATAAGGGGGTTTCTGCATTATGTGCGCGGCCAGATGTGCAGTCACTTGACCAGGTGCGCGGCCGCGCACGTATGAGCCCTATAAATACCCGCAAGGCCGAGTAGAGAGAGGGTCTAAGTCATTTCTTTGAGCTAGGGCTTGCATATCAAGGGGAACCCTTCCTATACTTCCCTCTCAGGAACTAAGGCAATGTTTTTGGAGTAATTGTGAGTTTATTACTACTCCTAAACACTTATATTAACTAGGATTAATCTTGAAGATCCATAGATTTCCATTCAAATCCCCAAATTGGTCAAAAACATTATGAGTTGGAATTTTCAAGAGTCTCACTACAGGAGGTATGTCTACCATCTCTAACTACTCTATGGTGATTATTTGTGTATGAAATATATGTTAGGACTTATGGGATGGTGATTTGAAGCCATAAGTGCCTAACTTGGGCTGTTTTGGTGTTGTATAGATTGTAAAATGGTTTAATTAATGAGATTGATGGTTTGGGTGTGAATTGTTGGGCATGCCTGTGCTAATGGAAGTTGTGGATGGGCTAGAGATGATGGTAAGGTGAATCATTGGTATGTAAGTTGGTTGTTTAGTGAAGAAATTCCATTAAAGGAGGTTTTTGAAAGATATTCATGTTAGATGTTTGATAAAAAGTGTAAATGACTTAAAGTATAGAAATCATAATAATATTGGTACAAATGTGTTGCATTGTTGTAGATTGAAGTTGTTTAGTATGGTGGACCATCGTACTACTATTAAAGGGCGAATTTCAGGTATGTTGGCTAAACTACTCTCTTAGAATTGAATTCCATGATGTTTGCGCAAGTTTCAAGTATGGTTGGCTCAAGTTCCTAATAAATTCAACTATTCCGAATGAACCTTGTGTCGAAATTCGTGTGTGTATGTGTGTGCGTGTATGTGTGTGTGTGTGTGTGTTCAAAATGTGTTTCGGATGCTCTTATCATATTATGTTATCCTTCGGGAACGTGTTAAAAGTATGATATATGTATTAAAATGTTATGACTCTTAGTCATGTTTCAAATGAAAGTGCATTATGTTTAACATGGAAAGAATACTCCATGCGTCCAAACCTCCTATTGCTCATATATATACTTAAGACCTTGATTTCGAATACTCATATTGTGGATAATCTATAAACATGCTTGAAAGTTATAGAAGTGAGTTGAAATTGTGTATTGCCCTTTTTGAAAAAATATTTCAAGAATAAATGGTGTGTTAGTCCTCTATGATTTTAACTTGCGCTTCGATTGCCAATCATTTTACTCTATTTCATGGAAAGAAATTTATTGTGTTTAAAGTTTTCATTTCTAATGAACTTTATATAGCCATCGTGCCATGAATGATGATGATACATGAGAGGAAAGAAATGGAAGTATGGAACGTAAAATATGGCCATCGTGCCATGAATAAAGAAACTTGTGAATGGCCAAAAGAGCCAAGGAAATACTATTGTTATGAGTGGTTGAAAATACTAATTAAGATTTATACAATGTGAAAGATGATGAGGTGAATACATTTGTATTTATGTTACCTTGTGTGCAAAAACAAAAACAAATAATTTTGGGAGTATCATTAGCAAATCGAGGAAGGTTGGTTCATATAGCCCACGTCCGAGACTACACGTGCCGGTGTAAGGGTGAATTGTGATTATTCCCCTTATTTTGGATGAGATTGATATTAGTTATGAATTGGAAAGTCAACCCACATATATGCTAAATAAATCGAAGAAAATAAGTTTTGTCGAAACGGCAAGTTGGGAATGTTATAACCCATACTTTTAGGGTGATTAATATGATAAGGTGGTGGTATTATGAGGTATTTTAGTCATATTATAGTTGTGTGTTAGGTTCAAAGTCAAATGAGTTAGGAAACAAAAGTGGAAAAAGGTTGTCGCAAGTTACATTCATAATTTTTCTTAACATTTAGGTCTAATGTTACTTAGTTTTCTCTTAATGTAATTGGAATTACGGGGTGATTGTAAGGCTCCGTTACAATTTCCTAATGATTTATGATTTTAATGTGCGCTAGCAGTATTTGTGGATTGCGTATTCGAGTATTAAATGAGACCTATGGGATAGAACCACATCATTTTGAAATGAAAATATATGTTTAAGGTGTGTTGGATCATACTAAGGAGTTTTGTGAATGGCAAGAATTTGTGTGGAACAAGTTGGACACATTAAGATGAAATGATGTCTCAATTAGCACAAGACCCGACTTCACTCGATTGCCACTCTGAAAATATAATATAATAACTTAGGTGGTGCTATATGTTACGACCCAAAATCCATTAAAGGTCCTGATGGCGCCGGACACCGCTGTCAGGCAAGCCAACAATAAATACTTAATTTGGTTCTCGTTTTAATATTTTGAGATCATATTTTCCTTGAACTAAATAGTAAAAAAAAATTACAGAGTAAATGATAATATTTTTAACGATTTTAATACAGAACTCATAATCACCCCAATACTTTGAAGGAGACTTTGCCAGCTGCGGGTCGTAGTATAGAATGCAGCGGACCTAAGTCCCCATAATAACCACGCATCTGCGCCCACAAGGCCACTGGACATTTATGTACCTGCACAAAAATGTGCAGTAAGTGTAGTATGAGTACGTAAATTAACTCCTACCCAGTAAGTATCCCGGCTAACCCCTAAGACGTAGTGACGAGAGGTCGACTCCGACACTTACTATGGGCTATAAATAAAATACCCATTATATAATTAAGCATGGATTTCATAGAACGGCTGTAAGCTCAATATCAAGAAATAAGTAAACAATTCCTTTGTTAATAAGAAATTTCCAAAAAAGGAATTCATCATTTATTATTTGTAGCTTAGGACAATGAAGTAATATCAATTATCATAAATTCCTAAGCAAACAATTTAATCATGTCGAGGTCATAGGACCTGATCCAACATAAATATTTAAACTGTGCACTGCCGAGGGTTGAATGGCACGAACCATAGATGCATCTTTCTGCTACCGAGGCATTCAGCCCGCTCCACAAAAGAGAAAATACATTAAACAATCAATTGAAGATTTATGAAGGGGCAAATATTCCAAGAATTTCAAATTCTCATTTAACGGTCAAGTAAATGATGTTTAATCCCTTTTTTTGTTTTTTACAATTTCCGTATTGAGTTTCTAAATGTTCTAAATAATTAAATTAACAAGTAGGGTGCAAACATCGCAAGTACAACATGATATGGGTCCTAGACTACCCGGACATAAGCATAATAGTAGCTACGCACGGACTCTCATCCCCTCGTGCGTACGTAGCCCCCACAAATAGAAACACATAATAATTTGATTCACCTATGGGGTTAATTCCCTCTTACAAGATTAGAAAGGAGACTTACCTTGCTTCGTAATTCCATAATCGGCTCCAAAGACTCTCCGACAACTCAATTCGAGGCCAAACGCTTCAAAACTAATCAATAAGCATGCAAACCCATAAGTATACATTGTAACACATTATAATTCAATTTACAACAATTTCCAACTCCGCTCGAAAAGTCGATAAAATCACCCTCGGGCCCACGTGCCCGGACTCCGAAAATATTTGAAGATAGCCATTACCCATAACCTCATGAACCCAAATTTATGATTTATTTCCAATTCCATGCCCAAATTCGTGGTCAAAAATCCAAAATTTTCAATTCTAGGGTTTCCTCTTAAAATCCCAAATTTCTACACATTTTCATGTCTAAATCCATATATAATCTATGTATTTAACTTGCAATAGGTGGGAATCACTTACCTTGACATAGATGACGAAACTCTCCTTTCCTAGAGCTCCACAAATCGACCAACCAAATGAAAAATGGAGGAAAATGGCCAAATCCAATCTTTTAAAAACCTCACTGCCCAGGCGACCCTTCTTCGTGAATGCGGCATATCCCTCGTGTTCGCGAAGCCCAATTTGCTCACGCCCGGAAATCTCTCATCGCATTCGCGAAACGCTGATCGCGTTCGTGAAGGTCAGCTTCCCTGACCCTTCGCGTTCGCATTCCCTTCTACGGGTTCGCGTAGGCCAAATGGCCTTAGGCCCATCTCCCTATTTCTTGTTCGCGCTCGCGTCGCATTGGCCGCGTTCGCGAAGGCTTGCCTATCTCCCGCCTCGCATTCATGTCCACTTTCTTGCATTCACAAAGGCCAACCCAGCAGCCCCACAATTTCCTCTACGCGAACGCGGGAATTCCTTCGCGTTTGCGAAGAAGGACACCAGCAACAGCAGTCCAAAACAGCCCGAAATGATCTGAAACCATACCGTAACACACCCGAGGCCCCCAGAACCCAGTCCAATCACACAAACCAGTCCTATAACATAAGATGGACTTGCTCGAGGCCTCAAATCACATCAAACAATATCAAAATCATGACTCACACCCCATTCAAACTTAATGAACTTTAGAACTTCAAACTTCTACATTTGATTCCGAAACCCATCAAATCACTTCAGATTGACCTCAAATTTGGCACACAAGTCATGTTTGACATTACAGAGCTACTCCAACTTCCGGAATAGGAATCCGACCCCAATATCAAAAAGTCCACTCCCGGTCAGACTTCTCTAAAACCTTCAAATTCCATCTTTCGCCAAATGACCTCAAAATGATCTACGGACCTCCAAATCCACATCCGGACGCGCTCCCAATACCAGAATCACCATAGGGAGCTATTCCCAGGCTTGGAATCCCAAGCGGACAATGATAAAATTCAAATACACCTCAACCCAATATTTATGGAATTCCTCCAAAATGCCGACTTCCACAATAGGCGCCGAAACTCTCCCAGGTCATCCAAAACTCTATCCAGACATACGCCCATGTCCAAATTCATCATACGAACCTGTTGGAACCTTCAAATCCCGATTCCAAGGTCATTTACTCAAAATGCACAGTTTAGTCAATTCCTCCAACTTAAGGCTTCCGAAATTAGATTTTCTTTCCAAATCAACTCCGAACTTCCCGAAATTAAATTCCGACCACGCGTACAAGTCATAATACCTGAAGTGAAGCTGCTCAGTGTCTCAAACCTCCACATGACGCGCTAAAGCTCAAAGTGACCAGTCGGGTCATTACATTCTCTCCCGCGTAAACATACGTTCGTTCTCGAACATGCTAAGAACTATTCTAGAGTTGTCTGAATTTGCCGTTTAACACCTTCCATGCCTACCCGTGCTACCACAACCCAGCTGAGCACATTATCTCGAGCAATTCTGAAGATCATCCCCTTTATTTAGGCAAATAAGCCTTAGAACCAAATTCCAACTTCCAAAATTCACTACTAGGACTGCTTCAAACATGCGAACACCATTTCAATCACTACACGATATACCAATACATAATTGTATATCCTTACTGAATTCTTACCATGTACGGCATAACTCATTTTCCCAAGGCAATCGTTCCGAAGCACAACAACTAAAAGTTCCACTGACCGAAGCCCGTAGTGTTCCTTATGACTAATCAAGCCGTGCTTTAACTCTTGCAATACTGCCACGACAGAGAAAATGCGTAGAACTCATAGTCACATGCCGAATCAAAATTCATGGAGTCTCTCCTCCTGACAAGAACCATTGCCACATTTTGAACCAAACAATGACATTGCTCTTTAATATGCCTCATATAAATTCATTCGCACTGATCCCAGGTCCAAAAATCTCGTCTCACCCAGTACAAGCTGCTCAGGTAATAAGCCACCTCAGAGGCTGCCAAAAGTCTCATATGATTCTACAATGTGCCAACAAGCTACCAACTTGAATGTGATACATAAGGAAACCAACTCTGGAAAGATCTACTCAACCCAGGTAACTAATGTAAACAACCGAAAAGATGTTATGAACCTTCCTTAGGAAACGAGAAGCAAAACGCACAATAATAGCTATGGGAAACAGTACCCAACATCATATTATTGCGGCGTGCAACCCGATCCACACATGATACCGTTGCGGCGTGCAACCCAATCCAACTATCATACCCGTGGCGGCATGCCACACAATCCAAACAACATATCTGTGGCGGCGTGCCATCCGATCCAACCATAAGCATGCCAAGTGCATAATACAAATCCTGGGAAGACGGGTAGCGTCATACGCTATAAAACTCAAGCACAACTAAGGTGCGATATATGATCTGCATCTCGAGAGCCATCCTGCTCTCATAATACCACAAACTATACAAGATCTCAATATGAGTGCGAATAATAAAACTGTCTCACAACCCACATGGCACAATAGAGTATTACATGAAATAGCTGATGACATAAATAATATCCAAGGCCGGAAGGTTCCTCCATAAACAATGCTAAGCTGAAATGAACACATCAGGCTTGATATAAAGCCCACACTCATATTTAGATCCACCCATGGACCTCAAGCCAATTCTGACCGTACCGCACTGAGGTAATAACCTTTCAAGGATCCACACTAACCCTTTTTCCCATGACACACAAGAATAGTCGTCAATCCAGAACAAACATCCATAGTTCACAACCAAATGAATAGAGCGCCTTCCAGGCCTAAACTCCGACATTAGCAGTAGTACCATAATATCCATACTTGGTTCCAATCTTCAATCAATCAAGTTACTATAGGTCACACTTATACCATCCTCCCATTGGATACGCTCCCACGACCTTCCGCACCAGGTAACAAGTCTGCACATCCATACCACCGATCATACTAAGGTTGTAAAGCAAATCGAAAATATGCAAATTAGAACTTAAAGCCCCTTACAGAGGACACCGATCTCAGGTGACGCTAAATACAGTACCAGCTTACTCTAAACATCTGAATCCCTTCCTGCTCACCCAAGCTCATAACATTCTTGTCTACACCGAACCACAACCTTGATCTTCAACTTCTAATTCACATGTCGCTCACTCCACCTAACATGTCGATACGCGAGAATATAATAATTTTATCATAACTCCTGAACCACTAATAGAATAAACACTCCAGCATATAGAAACCTTTCACCTAACTTATTTCAGGAGAACCACTGCAACACATGACTGAATTCCCATAACCATAGAAAAATACAAACCACGAGTAGTGGTCTTAACCATCGTAATTATTCCGGGATCCATCTACACATAACAGGGCATAATACTCGAATTCCCCCAAATAAAATCGACTATGGTGGCTGTCAAGCCTCGCACATACAGCCACAAATAACATGTATAACTCAACACACTGAAGGAACTGATCATTGCCGCCATCATGCTAGTTCAACCTTTGCTAACCGATTCGACTTTCCCTAATTTACTCCGGACTTGCCTTAGAAATAATAATAGCTCCATTTAAAACATAACGACACCAAATGCGCACTCATCTTGAGTGACCTTATTTCACGAGTCCATGATGTCTCAAAACCCACGAACCATCACATACTTTCCTTGTGCGCATATTCGCATCTTCAACAGGTACACCCATTCTGATAATTCTTCCATGAATCTGAAGTTATTTTCCCCCATTCCTCCGATGCTTCACCACTGACTGTAGATAACATAGAACACTCCAAGCCCCTTTTTCGTAATCCACTGCCAAAGCTCGATACTTAACCATACCACGGACTCAAAATTCTTAGGCATCGCATTTTAATTTTGAACCTGCTAGGACCATTGTTGAGAGTCACCCACTCTGACTTGTCCCCAAGTATAATCAAACTCCAAGGCCCTGCTAGCACATGAACACCTCTCAAAGAAGCAATCGGCTGAATTCCTTTCCTTATACATCACATCCACACGAAGCATAGACTCTAAGTCTTCCCAAAACCTGAACACGAACCGATAAGGCCAAATATAGCACACATTCCTCAAATCCTTTGGTCAAATTACCACCAATGTTTTCTTTCCTTAGTCGTAATAACTCACCAATATGCCGATAACCTAAAACCTCACAAGTAGATAACCACGCAATCCCATAATAGATGGTGGGGCTCTCCCACTTAGGTTGAAGCTACAGTTACATAACCCCGGAACCCACCAATATTCCTCGTCTCTCATAGACACGAGCTTGCACAATCAACCTGCCAAATTTCTCGAAATCTTCCTGTTAACCATTTCATGAACATTCTGAATCACTAGCCAAATTCACATATTCGACCTCTTACAGGGTAGCTAGTAAAATTCTTTGTAGAAGCTTCATCAACACCACACAACCGCTACCCTGCTCCCAGGAGATAAAAATTCCATACCGACATCCTCCGACAATGCTGCACCGAGTACAATTACCACGAAACCAATAAACCATCCTGCGCCCATGCTCATTCACCAGCCGTACAAGTCCGTTCAATCCTCATGGACACCAACTAAATGTGCGACAATACATCCCAATCCAAAGTCATGTTGTATCCTGCTTCATATTAAGCAACTCCCTCCGGTCGCACCCAATCTTCCTCAATATAGCAGCCAATATTCCAAATTAAGCCCATAGACCTAGTCATTGTCTACCATGAATCCCAAATCACTCTATCTTCCCTCAAGACGTATGGCTCTCCTACCACAGAACTCGTATGCTACTCTACCACTCTCCCACTTGATCAAACTCTCTCTTTAAGCAACTACTTGACTTCATTTTCCTTACACTTGGCCTTCAAGAAGTTTAACCACCGCAAGACACCTCCCATATGTCCTTTCTCATCCTTCGCTGCCCAGTTGTTGCCTTACCTCAAATTTAATCTTTGTAGCACCCGAACCAACATATCGTCGCCAACTCTACACCTCCCCGAAGATCATCCTCCTTGAGCCATCAATATTAGGATTACCGATTTGATTCTGAACCACAACACACTGCTACATCTGACAGCCGCTTCCCCGGCACCATTCACAATACTCTACCCCAAAGACGATTTGAAGAAGTCCATAACACCGGCGAACTAAACATATTCAAATAAGGACGACGACACCACATCTAGGATGAAGATTCCACCACACTCAAAGGAATCAAATCGCACGATAAGGAATCAAGAAAGGAAGTGCTCCGAACAACCATGTAGCCTCTCGAAGATAAGTACATGCGTCTCCATACCAATCCTGAAGACTCTACTAGACTAGTTGATGACTCGTGATACCTAAGTCAACCTAGTGCTCTGATACCATATTGTCATGACCCAAACTGCATTAAAGGTCATGATGGCGCCGAACACTGCTGTCAGGCAAGCCAACAATTAATACTTAATTTGGTTTTAGTAAAAACCATTAAAATTTATAGAGTAAATGATAACATATTTAACAATTTCAATACAGAACTCATAATCACCCCAAAACCCGGTGTCACAAGTGCATGAGGATCAACTAGGAATGTAAAATAAAATACAACATCTGTCCGGAATACAAATTTGGACATGAGAAATATAAATACTTTGAAGGAGACTCTGCCGGCTGTGGGTCATAGTATAGAATACAGCTCACTTAAGTCCCCGCAATAACTGTGCCTCTACGCCCCCAAGACCACTAGAAATATATGTACCTGCACAAAACTGTGCAGCAAGTGTAGTATGAGTACATAAATCAACCCGTACCCAGTAAGTATCCCACCTAACCTATTACACCCCATGTTTTTGTACATAAAAATACGCCATATGTAAATTGATGAAAGCTCGAAAATGAGATATTACATCCCGCGTTTTCGTACATTAAAGTTTTCGTAAGTTAATTGATGTAAGTTCGGGAATGAGATTATTTTGGGATTATAAGTATTACGCTATTTTAAACAAGTGACAAGTAAGTTCGTGAAGGTGAGAGGGTAATCAAATCAAGGAAAATGAATTTTGTTGAAGTTTTACATTTTGGGATATAATACAGTCCAAGCTATAATACCCCGTATTTATGGACTAATGCCATTGAAAGTACCGCATGACCATGATAGTAAGGTGTATAAGGTATGTTAAAAGTAAGTAGTATTTTAAGTCATTTGAGATAATTCTTGATTTTGTGGGTAATTGGTCAATTAATGATTTTAGTGGGGGATTAGCTAATATTGGATCTTGGATAATAAATGATTTTGGTGAGTTAATTAATGATTTTGGATAAGTTTTGTATGCCTTCCCAAATGTGGCAGCAAGTGACAAGGATCAAAGACCTAAAATATGACTCTTATATATGAGTTAAAGGTGGCACATTTATATATATATATATATATTATGTGGCCTAGTCACCTTGCAAGGTGGGGCCCACATCAATTTTAACAAAAGACATCTCTAACAAAGAGAGATCAAATGTTGGATGCCTCAGTTTCGTTGATTTTCCCTTTCTAAATTTCATTCCTTAATTCATTTGTGGTTTACATTTTATGTTTTGCTTAAACAATGTGGACGTACAAAAATGTGCCATATGCATATATCCACAATTTTTCTTTTATATCTTATGAACCATAAAAATCTCACCACCTTTGCATTTATTGGTATACAACCTTTTAGGTTGAAGCAAGGACAAGAAATAGTCTTATTGTGTAGTCCTAACAAAAGAATGGAACACTCTTTTTTGAATTCCAAATGAAGGGTTTAGCAAAGATGATCTTGCAATAGCAACATTATTGCTTCAAGCATTTTCATACGAATTTTCTCCTATTTCGATCTCGCTATTACGTTTATTGTCGCGATTGGCGTGTGTTAGAAGGATTGTCAAGAAAATCAACTAAGGTATGTTAAGGCTATCCCTTCTTTCTTTTTGGCATGATCCAAATAATACAAATAAAACGAGAAAAATACACAACTTTAATAAATGACTCTATTCATAGAAATACTAGGGGTTTCTATATTCTTTATTCCCCATGTGAATTATAATTCTATCATCTGTTCATGGGTCTCAGAACAATATTTATTTGATAAAGTTATCGGAAAGCCATATTGATTTTATGACATTCCGAGAAATCTTATTAGCGTATTTCTTATGCATTTCATGCATTTATACATGTACATTGACCCATGACAAGATGGCGTTATATACGTGTATATTATATGTATATGGGATATGGGAAAAGGTTATATATGCACTACCACCTGATCAGCTGGTATACGTTGATGATTTTGCCCATAGTGGTTCAGATGATATGATGGGATGCCCTCAGAGGCTTGATGATGTTATGAATGCATATACCTATGGATTCTATGACATTTATACGCATATGCATGACAATAAAACATTAATGATTCACCGATCTATTCAGACATATATGTTGAGTCTTTTACTCCATGTTTCTCTCATGTCTATTATTTACTGATTTTCATTCCTTACATACTCGGTACATTATTTGTACTGACATCCCGTTTTCCTTCGAATGCTGCATTTCATGACCGCAGGTCCCGATAGACAAGTCGAGAGTCCTCCAAGTAGGCTATCAGCTCAGTGGAAGGTGTTGGTGCGCTCTATTTGCTCCGGAGTTTCTTGTTTTGTCAGTATGATTTAGACGTGTATTGTTTGGTATGGCAGGGATTTGTCCCGACCTCTATGGCAATTATGTATTCTTAGAGGCTTGTAGACAGATATCATGTACGTAGAAGATTGTATGTCCTTGTCGGCCTATGTTCAATGTACGAGTGGTTATTTTGGTCTTATAGGCCCGTATGTCTTATGTATAAGTTAGTATTACATGTTGTATTCTACTTATCTCACGGCAGCCTCTCCGGCTCAGTTATCTATGATAGTATGATACGAAAAGATACATTATATTGGTGCTCAGTGGAGTAAGGTACCGGGTGCCCGTCGCGGCCCATCGATTTGAGTCATGACAATAGTGACATCAGAGCAGTTCTGTCCTAGGGAGTCTACAAGCCGTGTCTAGTAGAGTCTTGTTTATGGGTGTGTCATGCACCACAATTATAAGTAGGAGGCTACATGGCATTTAGGACTGTCACTCTTTGTTCTTACTCTAGATCGTGTGGTAGAGCTCAGTTGTAAGAACTCAATTTCCTAAACTCTATCTTATTCATAATACGACGATGACTATATTTAGAAAGACAGTTGGTAAGGGATTGAATGCGGCTGTGGAAGAATTGAGTCAGAGGAACTCGATTTTGCATCATACTTATGATGAGTAAATGTGAAGTCTTCATCAGATCTTGTGTGTTTTAAAATGTGTAAGCTTCTTGATAAGGAGCCTTAAGGCAAGAATGTCTATCCACTCTTACGGTAAAAAGGAATAAGAGAATCAGAAGGTAGACACAAGTTTTAGCAAGTAAATGAAGCAAGATGAAAAAGGGTACGAGGTACCCAGTTAATGAAGGTTAACAGTAATTACAATTCAAGCAGAGGAATATAAGCATTTTAAGTTACTTTCAATAGTAACAGAGATATATACAATTGATCACACCCATTTCTGTTACGCCCTATGGGGGCTGACAAGTGTAGTTTAAGAGAAGAACGGGATATCAGGATCCGGCTGGGGTTTGAGTAACCCAAAATGGTGAATGGATTATTTGTGTTAGTTGATATTTCCGAAGGATATTGCAAATGTGGTAATAGATCTCCTTGTGAGACACCCAGATGGTGCACTCTAAAATTGTATAGCTAGATATGAGTACTATAAGGATAGGCATTGGAAGCCTTGAAGGGATAAATATTACCTTAGTGTGGCTCTCGTAACTATTAGGGAAAGAATGTTAGGCAACTCAAAGAGCCAGTAGATGGAGCAAGGGGAGCTAAATGCAAAAGAATGTCTTTGTCGAGTTTTTAGAATAAAGTAACAACAATAACAACAACCCAGTATAATCCCATTAGTGGGGTCTGGGGAAGGTAGTTTGTATGCAGACCTTACCCCTACCCTGGGGTAGAGAGGCTGTTTCCGATAGACCCTCGGCTCCCTCCCTCCAAGAACTCCCCACCTTGCCCTTGGGGTGACTCAAACTCACAACCTCTTAGTTGAAAGTGGAGGGTTCTTACCACTAAAGCAACCCACAACCACTCTTGTTTTTAGAATAAAGTGATAGACATAAATGTTAGTGGGAAATGATAAAAGAGTTAATGAAGCATTATGAGTAAGATGTGATACGTGGATGACAACGGTAGATCAAAAAGATGAGTGTATTATAGAGTCTATAGTCAAGTGAAGGAAAGGACGAGAGGTGACAGGCCTTGAGACAACAAAAGAGTAAAGGCAATAAAGTCATATCATCATTTCGAGAAATCAGTTCATGACTCCAACGCGACTACCAGAAGGAAAAGTTAGACCCAGAGTAATAGAAATCAGTATGGAATGGTGAACAAGATAAACTAAACATGAATTAGGGACTGAGTGACTTGATAATAGTCAGCATCATGAGAGATTCAGGGATTGCATTCTGGCAATAATAGAATGGATGGCAGAGGAATAACCCTTAAAGGTCATTCAGGAAGACGCTTCGCTAAAGCAAGCAATGTGAGCAAAGTTAAGCGTAAAGAGACTGTGTGTGCCAGTTACACTAGGTGTCTCCATCGTGAGTAAGGAATTTTGTTATCCTTGGTACAGAAGGATTACCGGAAGACAAGTAAGGGTCATTGAAGATGTGAAAAGATACCAAAGATAAAGAGGTAAAACATTTATGGGTAGATCGTCGCAGCGCTAAATCTTAGGTACTCCACTAAAGGGGAGAATATGGAGTTATGTGGCATTTAAGTCAGAATTAAGTGGTTTAGTAACTATGAAATGGTAAAGGAAGAATGCGATAAAAATAAGAAAGGAATGATATTACACTTATCCAAATCCTACAGATATGCTACGATTCCAGAACATTTTGCAAGCACGAAGGATGTAAGGGTTCTTGACCGGGATGTTATTGAAAAATAAGGAGCCAGTGCAAGAGGTAAGTTAAGACAAAGGATATAACCCAAGAAAGATTACGCGGAATATTGATATGAGAATTGGCAAATGAGTAGCTATTAGTTTATCCAGGAACAACCTAGTTATGGCTAAACAAGTGGACACATACAAATCAACAAATTGTTCAAGATCAACATAGTTAACCCCAACATGGGGAATTCAGTCTTGCAGATATGACATCGTGATCCTTGAGAAATATTCAGATAGGAGTTGGATAGTTAAAGATACCGCATGAGGGTCACAAAAATAAAAGAGAGTGACACTGGGAAGACAGTTAAAATATCAATTCATAAGAAACCCTACAAGCACAAGGACGTGGAGGTAAGTAACTATAGATAATTAAAGGCGAGGAAGGATATCAAAAGTTTCATCGAGTATACGATGTAATAAGCTCGCATCATTACAAGAGTCATAGGGTCCTCCCTATGTACTATAATGAAAGACTAGCTGAGAAAATAAGGAAGAAGGCGTCCACCTAAGCACAGTGACCTAAAGAGGAAATGGTCTTGTAACAACAGTCTCACTACAACATTGTAAGCACTATATAAGAAAGTGACACCTACCGTGGCTAATGAACGGGAAGTAAAATCAAAAGTATGATTCGAGATCATATGAGTTGCATAAAAATATCGGCATGCGTGGGAACTAAGGTAAGCTAAGTATGAATGCAACAAGGGGGCAAAAAGACCAGGAAAAGTAATAGCTTACGTTTAAAGAAAGCTGAGAAGGAACTAAAGGAATTATTCATTCAATGATCCTAAGTTAATTACATTATGAATGCACCTAAGATTTCGGAGTATTATCCATGTAGAATATATGTTGACAATCACACAGCCGTGGAAGACTTCGGTATAAGTTAAAAGAAAGAATTGAGTCCAGGTCATAGATAAAGGATTGAATTGTTAAATGCTTGTATCATGGATATTCCATAGCGCCCGTGAAAGGCTAAAGTAATAGCTAATACCAAAAGCCGCGGATCGGGAGATAGCTTAAGCCTACATAAAGGAAGATCAAAAGAAAGAGGAAACTAAAGAGTTACATCAACTAAGTAAATTAGGAGTCTGATTACTGGACCAGAAAGTTATAGACATCATGATTGAGAACATTGCAGAATTTCTCTTAACATCAAAGGTACAAGAGAGATAGTACAACATCCATATTTTATGATGGCTCTACGACAAAGCCAGTTAGAATAGCACCAGCCTCATTAGAAGTCAATATGAAGCTACCACCAGGTTGTGTATGCACAAGAGGTGCAAGTATTATAAGAGAGCTTCAAGTTGTCGATGTAAATTATACTTATGTGGAAGGGGGGTTATGAAAGAGATAGAAGATATGATGTGAGACTTTAAGATAAGTAAGGTAAAGGTGAACAACGTACACGATACTCAAGCGTAGATAGTTGTGAATAGTCCATACTACGGATAAAAATCTAGAAGCGCGGAGATTCAGTATCCAGGAATGATAGCGGCGTCGTTAGTGGCATATCTTTCAACCTATGGTTTCTAGGTTTCGAGAAGCCTGATTAAGAGAGTAAAGAAGAGTTAGAGATGATGTGATGTCTCGCTCGATGTTCCAGTATGACATAAGGAAATCTATGATGTAAGCAAGTTGAAGGAAGGTTGTGAGTAGTATAAATAGATATGTGTAGGCCGCAAGCTATTGTATGGTTAAGCGACAAAGTTCTAGAAGACAGGAGTAAGGATAAGAAAGGGAGAGTGAGAAGGTGACGAGAATGGATAAGTCCTCAGGATTAAAATACCCACGTAATGTGAATCACATTGGGATGCTATAAAAAACTATTGTGGAAGTATAGTATCGCCCCTAGGTGGATCAGTCTAATTACTCCAGATGTCCCCGATGAGACATGAGCCCTAGTGGCAGTGTTACATAAGAGGTCATGTTATCAGCGGTAGATTATTGATCAACGTTAAGGTGAATAGACAATAGATCGACAAAGTTCCAATGTATGAGAGGAGATAAGGATTCCATCCTTTAGATGAACAATAATAAGGAAGCATTGAAGGACTTGGATTTATACACCTATGATAAGAAGCAACGAAAGTAATCTGGAGTTCGGTAGCAGAACTCAGTAACGATAAATCGAAGTAAGAGTTATGGTATACTATGACCTACCTAGATGCAATAAGGTCATACGAATGGATAACCGGATCCATGAAATAAGATATAGCAATATTTGTAAGTTCAACAAAGTATCGAGCAAAGAACTTCAGTATACCTATAGATGCCAGAGAGACATCGTATCAAGCTCTGTATATGCTTACAAAGTGAGGCCTAGAGATTGGCTAAAAACTGGAAGAAAAAGGAGAAAGAGTAGCATAGGTGCACATACAAGGAAAACGTCGTACAAGCTGCATGCCAGAAGTTAGCAAGTATTACGAGGTTGGAAGAATTCCGACCACCGACCATGGTGTGAGAAAGCGGCCTAAAGGGGGGAATGCCCTTGCTTTTGGATTTATTCAAAGAATAGTTGCCTAAATGGCAAGAAGAGTATTAAAGTATTCGCAAGAGCTATGGGTTATGAGAATGATAAGTGCATCTGTCAACATTCGAGGACGAATGTTCCAAAGGGGGGAATGATGTTTCACCCCATGTTTTCGTACGTAAAAATACGCCATAAGTAAATTGGTGAAAGCTAAAAAATGAGATATTACATCCCGCATTTTTGTACGTTAAAGTTTCGTCATAAGTTAATCGACGTAAGTTCGGGAATGAGATTATTTTGGGATTATAATTATTGCGCTATTTCAAACAAGTGACGAGTAAGTTCGTGAAGGTGAGAGGGTAAGCAAATCAAGGAAAATGCATTTCGTCAAAGTTTGACCTTTTGGGATAAAAGATGGCCCAAGCTATAATACCCCGTATTTATGGAGTAGTGCCATACAAGGTACCACATGACAATGATAGTAAGGTGTATAAGGTATGTTAAAAGTGAATAGTATTTTAAGTAATTTGAGATAATTCTTGATTATGTGCGTAATTGTTTAATTAATGATTTTGGTGGGGCATTAACTAATATTGGATCTTGGATAATTAATGATTTTGGTGGGTTAATTATTGATTTTGGATATGTTTGGTATGCCTTCCCAAATGTGGCAGCAAGTGACGAGGATCAAAGACCTAAAATTATGACTCTTATATATGAGTGAAAGATGTGACATTTATATATATATTATGAGGCCTAGTCACCTTGCAAGATGGGGCCTACATCAAATTTAACAAAAGACATCTCTAATAAAGAGAGATCATATATTGGATGCCTCAGTTACGTTGATTTTCCCTTTCTAAATTTCTTTTCTTAATTCATTTGTAGTTTACATTTATGTCTTGCTTAAACAATGTGGACATGCGAGAATGTGCCATTTGCATATATCCACAGTTTTTCTTTTATATCTTATGAACCATAAAAATCTCACCAGCTTTGCATTTATTGGTATACATCCTTTTAAGTTGAAGCAAGAACAAGAAATAGCCTTATTGTGTAGTATGGAACACTCTTTTTTGAATTCCAAATGAAGGGTTAAACAAAGATGATCTTGTAATAGCAACGTTATTGTTTCGAGCATTTCATACGAATTGTACCCTATTTCGATCTCGCTATTACGTGTTTCGTCGCGATTGTCGTGTGTTAGAGAGATTATCAAGAAACTCGACTAAGGTATGTTAAGGCTATCCCTTCTTTCTTATTGGCATGATCCAAATAATACAAATGAAACAAGCAAAATACGCAACTTTCATAAATGACTCTATTAATAGAAATACTATGGGTGTCTATGAAAAATGTTCATGGGTCTCAGAAAAATACGTATTTGATAAAGTTATCCACAAGGCATTTTTATTTTATGACATTCCGAGAAATCTTATTAACGTATTTCTTATGCATTTCATGCATTTATACATGTACATTGACCCATGACCATATGGCGTTATATACACTTATATTATATGTATATGGGATATGGAAAAAGGTTACGGTGTTATATATGCACCACCACCTGATCAGCTAGTATACGTTGATGATTTTGCCCACAGTGGCCGAGATGATATGATGGGATGCCCTCAGAAGGTTGATGATGTTATGAAAGCATATACCTATGCATGGTATGACATTTATACGCATATGCATGACAATATAACATTAATGATTCACAGAGCTATACAGAGATACATGTTGAGTCTTTTACTTCATGTTTCTCTCATGTCTATTATTTACTGATTTGCATTCCTTAAATACTCGGTACATTATTTATACTGACGTCTCTTTTTCCAGGGGAGCTGCGTTTCATGCCTGCAGGTCCCGATAGACAAGTCAAGAGTCCTCCACGTAGGCTATCAGCTCAGCGAAATGTGTTGGTGCGCTCCATTTGCTTCGGAGTTTCTTGTTTGGTCAGTATAATTTAGACATGTATTGTTTGGTATGGCGGGGCTCTGTCTCGACCTTTATGACAATTATGTATTCTTAGAGGCTTGTAGACAGATGTCATATACGTAGAAGATTGTATGGCCTTGTCGGCCTATGTTCTATGTACGGGTGGTTATTTTTGTCCTACAGGCACATATGTCTTATGTATAAGTTGGTATTACATATTGTATTCTACTAATCTCATGACAGCCACTCCGGCTCAGTTATCTACGATAGTATGATACAAAAGATACGCTATGTTGGTGCTCAGTTGAGTAAGGTACTGGGTGCTCGTCGCGGCCCATCGGTCTGGGTCGTGACATAACCCCAAAGAAGTAGTAACGAGGGGTTGACTCCGACACTTACTATGGGCTATAGATAAAATACCCATGATATAATTAAGCATGGAATTCATAGAATGGCTGTAAGCTCAATATCATGAAATAAGTAAACAATTCTTTTGTTAATAAGAAATTTCCAATTTTTGTTTTCACCGTTTATCATTTTGTATCTCAGGCCAATGAAGCAATATCAATTATCATAAATTCCAAAGAAAACAATTTAATCATGTGCAAATCATGTCGAGGTCGTATGGCCCGATCCAACATAAATATTTAAACTGTGCACTGCCGAGGGTCGAACGACATGAACCATGGATGCATCTATCTGCTACCGAGGCATTCAGCCCGGTCCACAAAAGAGAAAACACATTAAACAACCAATTCAGGATTTATGAAGGGGAAAATATTCCATGAATTTAAAATTCTCATTTAACGGTTAAGTAAATGAAGTTTAACCCTTTTTTATTTTTTAGAATTTCCTTATCGAGTTTCTAAATGTTCTAAACAGTTAAATTAACAAGTAGGGAAACATCACATGTACAACATAATATGAGTCCTAGACTACCCGGACATAAGCATAATATTAGCTACGAAAGGACTCTCGTCACCTCGTGCGTACGTAGCCCCCACAAATAGAAGTACATAATAATTTGGTTCACATATGTGGTTAATTCCCTCTTACAAGGTTAGAAAGGAGACTTACCTTGCTCCGCAATTCCATAACCGGCTCCAAAGCCTCTCTGACAACTTAATTCGATGCCCAATGCTTCAAAAATAATCAATAAATGTGCAAACCCATAAATAAACATTCTAACACTCATTATAATTCAATTTACAACAATTTCCATCTCCGCTCGAAAAGTCGATAAAATCACCCTCAGGCCCACGTGCCCTGACTCCAAAATTTTTAAAAGATAGCCATTACCCATAACCTCAGAACCCAAATAAATGATTTATTTCCAATTCCATGCCCAAATTCGTGTTCAAAAATCCAAAATTATCAATTCTAGGTTTTCTTCTTAAAATCACAAATGTCTACAAATTTTCATGTCTAAATCCAAGTATTTAACTTGCAATAGGTGGGAATCACTTACCTTGACATAGATGACGAAAATCACCTTTCCAAGAGCTCTAAACATCGCCCAACCAAATGACAAATGGAGGAAAATGGCCAAATCCCGTCTTTTGAAAAACCTCACTGCCCATGCAACCCTTCTTCATGAACGCGGCATATCCCTCGCGTTCGCGAAGCCCAGCATCCTCACGCCCAAATATCGCTCATCGTGTTCGCGACCCACTGATCTCGTTCACGAAGGTCAGCTACCAAGACCTTTCGCATTCCCTTCTACTTGTTCGCATAGGCCAAATGGACTTAGGCCCATCTCCCCTTTTCTTCTTCGCATTCGCGTCGCCTTGGCCGCGTTCGTGAAGGCCTTCCTAGCTCCTACCTCATGTTCGCGTCCACTTGTTCGCATTCGCGAAGGCCAACCCAGCAACTTAATGAACTTTAGAACTTCAAACTTCTACATCCGATTCTGAAATCCATCAAATTACGTCCGATTGACCTCAAATTTTGCACACAAGTCATGTTTGACATTACAGACCTAATCCAACTTCCAGAATTGGAATCCGACCCCAATATCAGAAAGTCCACTTCCGATCAGACTTCTAAAAAACCTTCACATTCCAGTTTTCGCCAAAAAATGACCTCAAAATGACCTACGGACCTCCAAATCCACATCCGGATGTGCTCCCAATACCAGAATCACCATACGGAGCTATTCCCAGGCACAGAATCAAAAAAGATCATTGATAACATTGAAATACACCTCAACCTAATATTTATGGAATCCCTCCAAAATGCCAACTTCCACAATAGGCGTCGAAAGGCTCCCGGGTCATCCAAAACTTGATCCAGACATACGCCCAAGTCCAAAATCATCATATGAACCTTTTTGAACCTTCAAATCCCTATTCTGAGGTCGTTTACTCAAAAATCACACTTTAGCCAATTCCTCTAACATAAGGCTCCCGAAATTAGAATTTTCTTTCCAAATCAACTCCGAACTTCCCAGAATTAAATTCCGACCACGCGTACAAGATATAATACCTGAAGTGAAGATTCTCAGGGTCTCAAACCATTGAATGATGCGCTAAAGCTCAAAATGACCGGTCGAATCGTTACACTATACCTACGAAATTAAAGCCCTTTGAGTCTAGTTGCCAACGCATCAAGCCGTTTGTCATTTGGATATTTTTACAGAACATTATGGATAGTTTTGTTGACATATGCCATATGCGCACCATATACGCGACCGCGCATATAAGGGGGTTTCTACCTTATGTGCATGACCAGATGTGCGGTCACTTGACCAGGTGTGCGGTCGCGCATATAGGAGCCCTATAAATACCCTCAAGGCCGAGTATAGAGAGGGGCTAAGTCATTTCATTGAGCTAGGGCTTGTTTCCCTCCCATGAACCGAGATAATGTTTTTGGAGTAAGTTTTAGTTAATTACTACACCTAAACACTTATATTAACTAGGATTAATCTTGAAGATCCATAGATTTCCATTCAAATCCCCAAATTGATCAAGAACACTACAAGTTGGAATTTTCAAGAGTCTCAGTACAAAAGGTATGTCTACCATCTCTAACTATTCTATGGTGATTATTTATGTATGTAATATATATATTAGGACTTATGGGATGGTGATTTGAAGCCATAAGTGCCTAACCTGGGTTGTGGAGGTGTTGTAGAGATTCTAAAATGGTTTAATTAATGAGATTGATGGTTTGGGTGTGAATTGTTGGGAATGCGTGTGCTAAAGGAAGTTGTGGATGGCCTAGAGGTACAAATGTGTTGCATTGTTGTAGATTGAAGTTGTTTAGTATGGTGGACCATCATAGTACTATTAAGGGGTGAATTTCAGATTTGTTGGCTAAACTACTCTCTTAGAATTGAATTACATGATGTTTCCTCAAGTTTCAAGTATGGCTGTCTCAAGTTCCTAATAAATTCGACCATTCCGAATGAACCTTGTGTCGATATATATATATATATATGTGTGTGTGTGTGTGTGTGTGTGTGTGTGTGTTCAAAATGTGTTATGGATGTTCTTATCATATTATGTTATCCTTCGGGACGTGTTCAAAGTATGATATGTGTATTAAAATGTTATGACTCTTAGTCGTGTTTCAAATGAAAGTCCATTATGCTTAACTTGGAAAGAATACTCCATGCATCCAAAACTCCTATTGCTCATATATATATATACACTTAAGACCTTGATTTCGAATACTCATATTGTTGATAATCTATAAAGATGCTTGAAAGTGATAAAAGTGAGTTGAAATTGTGTATTGCCCTTTTTGGGAAAAGTATTTCAA
>AWOL01S0048733.1:983-13746 GCA_000715115.1 Nicotiana otophora | reverse complement strand
AGGTTAGACAAGTTACTTACCTCAAACCTCCCTCAATCAATCAATAAGAAGGCCTTTCCCTCGCTTTTCCAACTCCGATCGGCCCGAATCTAGACAAAACAATTACCTACTATAAATATAACTATAAGAAACTAATTTATATAATGCAACTATGATATTATAATAGAATTGAACAATCGCTCCAAAAAGTTGACCCGAGCCCACGTCTCGAAACCCGACCAAAATTATAAAATCCGAACATCCATTTGATATCTAGTCCAACCATACAAGACTTACTCAAATCCGACCTCAAATTGCCTTCCAAATCCCCGAATTTTAGCCTAAGAAGTTTTCCCCATGTTTCTCCAAATTTACAACTAAAAACACTAATTAAATGAAGAAAACAACAATAGATTCATGGGAATTAATCAAAAATGAGTCAAGAATCCTTACCCAAATGATTTCCTTGCAAAACCCTCAAAATATCGCAATAAGCCGAGCTCTCTAAGTCTAAAAATGGATAATGAAATCAAACCCTCGAACTTAGCCCTTTTTTGCCCAGCGATTTTGCATCTGCAGGCTCTCAGTCGCACCTACGGAAAAACCCCGCAGGTGCGGGTTCCACTTATGGCCAGGATTTCCGCTTCTGCGGACCAGGGCTCACACCTGAGAGCCCGCTTCTACGGAAAATGTTCCGCTTCTGCGACCATAGCCCAAGCTAGCCTCATTCGCTTCTACGATCGCACCCCCGCATATACGGACGCGCAGATGCGGCTCTCACCTTGCAACTGCGATCCCAGTTGGGCCAAGCCAGCTTCGCTCCTACAGCCAAATGCTCGCTTTTGCGAGTCCGCACCTGCGGCCAACCCCACCGCAGGTGTGATGACACCAGAAGCTTGGAGCTTCAGCACTTGCACAAATCCAAAATGTATTCCGGATTCACTCTGAATGACACCCGGGGCCCCCAGGACCCCGTTCGAATATACCAACAAGTCATAAAATATTATACAAACTTAGTTGAGCCTTCAACTCACATCAAACAACGCTAAAACCAAGAAATGCGCATCGATTCAAGCCTAATGAACTTTAGAACTTCTAACTTCTACATTCGATGCCGAAACCTATCAAATCACGTCCGATTGACCTCAAATTTTGCACACAACTCATAAATGACATTACGGACCTATTCCAACTTCCGGAATCGGAATCCGACCCCGATATCAAAAGGTCCACTCCCGGTTAAACCTTCCAAATTCTTCCAAGTTTCCAACTTTCGCCAATTAATGCCGAAATGACCTACGGACCTCCAAAACAACATTCGAACACGCTCCTGAGATAAAAAACACCATACAGAGCTATTGAAATCGAAGAAACTCCATTCTGGAGTCGTCTTCAAACAAGTCCAACTGCGGTCAACTCCTATGACTTTAACTTCCAATTTAGGGACTATGTGTCCCATCTCCATTCCGAAACTCTCCCGAACCCGAAACCAAGCACCTCGGCAAGTCAAGTAGCCATAAAATGAGATAGAGGGAGCAATGAATAGGGGATCAGGGCTAATACTCTCAAAATAGCCGGCCGGGTCATTATAGAATAACACAAAATCTCACACCCACATGGTACATAACTCACTCAAGATTGGACTATCAAGACACTCTAGTCAAAGCAGTTAACCAAAGTTAAGATCATACAGTTTAAGGTACTTATACAAGAGTCAAAAACTGAGCCTAAACGTCACAACTAAAGCACTTACCGTTCTCAAGGTATAATAAAGTTAAGAGATATTTATTTCCATTCAAATCATAACACAAGGTTTCCTACTCCTAAAAAAAATAAAAACTAACTACACCCGGTTAAAACAAAACCCTTGGTAAAGAACCGCAGCACAAAGACAAATCAAGGGGGACTTGTTACACTACCTAACAAAAGAAAATCTTTTTGACTTTTTCTTTCGACTTTAATCCCTCAAGAAACCTGTCATTGATATCCATTGTCGGGAAAAATAAAAAATTTTAAAATTTTAATGATTTTTTTCATTTTTTTCTATCTCCAACTACTACAACTAACAAAAATAAAACTAATATACATACATACATACATACAATATATCCCCCAACCCACACTTTAAGTTGTGGCATGTCCCCATGACACATAATTAAAAAGCATAAGGTAAAGGAAATTTTCCTGAACATCTAGTCGGGGTCTGAATACACAATAAGTGCAAAACACTACTAATTAAAGCTCTAAACGAGTAAAGTGCAGTGAATTAGAGTGTAATAAATGACTAAATTACGGGATTATAGCTACCATCAATGGCCAAAATGGAGAGTTCAAACACATGATGGAATGCCTACTCGAAAGAGGAAACAAAGAGCAAAATGCCTTGGAGGAGCTTTTGAAAAATAGTCTCCAAAATGATTTGGCGCTTGCAAGGTTGAACTCACAAATGGGAGAAATGCTTGAAGCTTTAGAGGTCCAAAACTCTTCGAAAGTGAATGATAGCCAAGAGCCTTTATTAGAGGTTGAAGCCGAAAATCATTCTTTGGCACTTGATCAAAACTAAGAAGAACTCTCAAATGCTCAAAATGAGAGGATGATGCTCATGTTGGAGGCCATTCTTGAAAATGAGGAGAAGCACAACTTGGCACTCGAGGACTTGAAAGAAGTTTTAACTCAATGATGAGAATATCCGCACTTTGGAATATTAAATGAAATCATTGGTTGCGGCTCATTATGCCCACCAACTTGAGAGTGTGGAAAGAGTTCAAGAAAAGTTCAACTTCGAGGAAGAAAGTGAGCTTTATTTTGAGGAATCAAGAATTGAATATCCGCCAATCGACTCCATGCTTATTGGTGATGCCAAGAAAAATATGGAATTAGAGTCAACCGATGTAGTTGAAAAGATGGTTGAAAATGATTCTAATTCGAGGGAAAAAGAGGATGTCAAAATCCGAAAAAGGTTGCAACTTGGGAGGCAATTATCTCATTCCAAGCACTTTTCAACTTTGGACTTGTATGGTGATATGGGAATTGAACCATGTGAATCCATGTTGGAGTGCAAATAAGAAATACAAGAGCCATACATCTTCCAATTTGAAAATTCAAGAACGCAAAATGACATCCCTCAAAAGAAAGCCTTGAAATGCAAAACGAAGAAATTAAAGTTTGGCTTGATCATCTCTTACCACCCCCGTTGCTCGTGGTCATAAGCTTGATTCTAAGTTAGGTGCCCAATTCATATCTTCCAAGGGAGAGAAAAGTGGTAAAGTTGATTCGCGTCGTGCCACGACGTTAAATGCAGCACTTGGTGGGAGGCAACCCATCGGTTTCACAATATTTAGTTATTTTTTTTAACTTTTTATTTCGTTTTTCAAGTTTTCTCTTTAGAATAGTTTATTTTATTATTTTTGATCAATCTACCAAGTTTCAGAAGTTTGGAATTGTTTGGGACAATAAGCAAAGAGATTGAGCAATGCAGAAATAACAGTCCAAGCCTCAGTTATTGCATTTGCGAACTTGCATCCCATTGCAAAATCGAAGTTTGAGTCGCAATTGCAAATTCTGCTAACTTTTCACCTTTCACAATTGCGATCTCTCTGTCACAGTTGCGACCACTGAGGCCCTTATACGGGGTTTTGCTGAACACTTGGCAAAAATTCAAAATTTGTTTGAGGCTTTAAACTTAAACGACTGGTATCTTCTTCACTTTCCCAACTCTCAAGTTCCACCATTTTCACTCCTAATTGAAAGTATAAAGTTATGAAAGCTTACTGTTTCTTCTTCTTCTTCTTCCTCTTCCTCTTCTTCCTCTTCCCAATTCTTTTCCTCTTCGTCTTCCTATTCCTCCTCTTCTTCTTCCTCTTCTTCTTCCTCTTCCTCCTCTTCTTCCTCCTCTCGTCTTCCTCTTCCTCGTCTTCCTCTTCTTCTTCCTCTTCTTCCTCTTCTTCTTCTTCTTCTTCTTCTTCTTCTTCTTCTTCTTCTTCTTCTTCCCCTTCCTCTTCCTCTTCTTCTTTATCTTCTTCCTCTTCCTCTTCTTCCTCTTCCTCTTCTTCCTCTTCATCTTCTTCTTCTCTCAACACTCAACAATTAGGGTTCAAATAGGTTCTTCTGTTCTGTGCAAAATTGTTTGAAAAATATCTTAAATCGTATTGAAATTTCTGGGTGAGGTTGGTTGAGTGTGCGAGATTATTTCTTTGCTTAAAAAATAGGGAAGTCTGAGTACCCATAGCTTGTTGGAATGTGAAATAAGTTTTGTGCCCTCAATGTATTCGATGAAAGGCCCGAATGAAATTCTTGGTCGAATCATTGAAATTTCTTCAATATGTGGTTGTGTGTGAAGTTTATTGTATGATTTTATGACTAAAAACTGATTGGGTTCTCTGAAAGTGTTCTTTTGTCCAAAATATTTGGGGATTGGGACTGTTCTTTGAGTGAGGCTGCTGGGGACGGCAAGATCGCAATTGTGAAAGCCTCTTTGCATTTGCGAGCTTTGCATTTGTGAAGAGGTGATCACAATTGCGGACATAGTCAGATCTTGCAACCTTAATTATCGCAATTGCAAGGAAAATGTCGCAATTGCAACATTAGAGAGCTGTGCTCTGCAGAATTGAAAATTTGAATTTGTTTTCTAAGGCTAGGTTTCGATTGTCAAATCAGTTATTTATCATATTTGATTCATTTTGTAATATATTTCATAGCCATACCACGTTTTCACTCCAATACTTTGTTTGCAGGTCGCATAAGCTGAAAATGAGCTCTAACTCATGAATCCGCACATGACAACCCTCTGGAAGTTGAGGAGAAGTATGACCAACAATGGTTCTTGTCATTGGAATGCTAGGAACGATACTATGCCGAGTTGATTACGAAGAAGTTGCTCCTAGAAAGTGGTATATTGCTGGAAAAGGTCCTAGAACGTCTTCCCGAGTTCCATCGGAGGCTTGTGGCCATGGAATAGACTTGTTTTGCCCCTCAGTCTTGCAAATCAAATGAGCAATGGGTGAGGGAATTTTACGCTAATCTTTCAGTCATCAAGTTAATAAAGCCAATCATGAGGATTCGTGGCAAAATGGTGAATTTTGGAGTTGAAGCTGTTAATCGAATCTATCACATGTAGGACAATGACATGTAACCATTCCATGAGAAAAATTGTGCCTCAGGTGAGTGGTTAGTCTCTAAATTATGCCCGGGTGCGAATGTTCCATGGGCAACTTAAAAGAGAGGGATCACATCTAAAGAATTCACTATCGAAGCAAAAATATGGCTAGCCATCATATGTAGTCGCATCTCTCCTGCGGGGAATATATGGAATGTGCCATCAATGAGAGCTCAAATGAGCACTTCCATTCTTGATGATATCTGACTTAATGTTGTTGCGATTTTTATTAATGAGCTAAGGGACTATCTGAGGCAGAATGGTCAATCACTGATGTTCCCATCTCTTATCACTGAGTTGTGCCAGCTTAGAGGGGTTGAGGAGGATCCGGAAGACAACTCGATAGATCCGGGAAAGCCTATTGTGTAATAACTCGACCGGTCATTTTACTTTCTACAACCCCATTCCCCTAAATAAGACTTCTCGTACATGCTTTTTTACTGTTTTATAACTTGCGGGGATGGTTAGTTTGGGATTTGGAAAGGTTCGGGTTGAAATCGGAACACTTGGTTCCTTAAGGTTGGCTTAAAAGGCCAAGTTTGACTTCGGTCAATATTTGGACTAAACGACCTAGGAATCGGGATTTGGCGGTTTCAATAGGTTCGTATGATGATTTCGGACCTGGGCGTATGCTCGGTTCAGGTTTTGGATGGACCGGGAGTGTTTCGGCGCCTAGTATCAAAAGTCGGTTCTTGAAGCTCTTTAAAATTTGGTTTGGAATGGGTTTTGGTGATATCGAGGTCCAAACAGAATTCCGAGACCGAGAATAGTTCCGTAATGTCATTTAAGACTTGCACACAAAATTTTGTGTCATTCTGAGTTGATTTGATAGGAATCGGACGAGCGGAAGTCTTTTTAGAAGTTTTGATTTCATGAGTTAATTCATGCATTTAGGCGTACAATTCGTGGCTTTTGATGTTATTTCAGTGTTCCGATCGCGCGAGCAAGGGTTCCGATCGTGCGAGCAGGTCTCGCAAATGCGAGAAATAGTTCGCAAATGCGGACTTCGCATTTGCGAGAAGAGCTTCGCAATTGCAAAGAAGCTCAGCCTGGGGATTTTACGCATTTGCGACACCTGAGCCGCATTTGCGAACTCAGCAGTGATTGCATTTGCGACCCATCCAACGTATTTGAGACCTTAGTAGCTGGAGCCAGGCTTTGCATTTGCGAGAGTTTTGTCGCATTTGCAACCCTCGCATTTGCAAACCTGGTGTCGCAAATGCGACATCAGAGGCCTGTGCCCAGGTCATTTAATGTGGGACTTAGGCCATTTATTAAATTTCACTTCATCTCTTGGGCGATGTTTGGAGCTTTTGGAAGGGGGTTTTCACCTAGAACTTTGAGGTATGTAATTTCTATATAACATGAGTTAAATACATAGATTATGGGTAGATTAACATGTAAAAATTGGTAGAAATCATGGGTGTAGATGAAAAACCTAGGGTTTAATAAAAATGGGATTTTACCACGGAAATGATCATGAAACTTAGTGAAAATCATATAATTATGTTCCTAAGGTTATGGGTAACAACTTTCTTCAAACATTTCCGGAATCCGGGCGTGTGAGCCCGAGGGTAAAATTTAGGAATTCTTACAATTGGGTTGGGTAATCACTTTAATAGGGGAGATATGAACTTTTGAGCACAGATTGATCGATTTATATAATGTTTGGCTAGTTCCGAGTCGTTTGGCATCAAATTTGGAGGCTTGAGCGCATTCTTGAATTGGGAAGTAAGCTTTGAGACGAGGTAAGTCTCTTTCCTAACCTTGTAAGAGGGAATATAATCCCATAGGTGAGCTTAATCAATATATACTTCTATTTGTGTGTGGGGGGGGGGGCACTACGTACGCACGACCTGACGAGAGTCCGTGCGTAGCTACTATTCATGCTTATGTTCGGGTAGATTTAGGCTTACACCATACTTTGTTGATACCGTTGCTTGTTTATGCTTACTAGTTGTTGGATTAAAGGGGAAGTTGAATTCCTTATTATTTTGAAAAGAATTGAGAAATACCACTATGAGTTGCGAAATTATATGTTCAACCGCTTCGCAAATATATTCCGCGAGCGGGGTAAACCTCCACTACTCTCATGGGAGCGGGCCGTTCGCCTCGGCAGGATTTATTAATATATTATATGGTTCGGGCCGTTCGACCCTCGGAAGTGCACAATATATTATTATGTATATTTGGATTGGGTCGTACGTCCTCGGCATAACTCGTTCGTAGTAATACCGAAATCCCTTCTTATATTTAATAATGTTTCATGGACTTGAAAGGTGAAAGGAATAGAACAGAGATATGGTTTGATTTCTTTACTTGGAAGAAGGATTTACTTACTATCTTCTTGTTTTGAGCACTATTATTATTGTATAGCACCTGCTTTATACATTATTATGTTTGTGGCCCTTAGTAAGTGTCGAAGTCGACCCCTAGTCACTACTTCTTCGAGGTTAGGCTAGATAGTTACTGGGTACACGTTGTTTACGTACTCACGCTACACTTCTGCACTTGATGTGCAGGATCTGAGGCAGGTGCATCTGGTTACCAGTCCGGCCCGCACGTTTGACTTCTAGCTCGAGACTACACGGTGAGCTGCCCTTCCGAGCCGTTCAGCAGCAGCCGGAGTCTCTCTTTTAGATATATATTTCTGTCTATTCCCTTGAGAAAGTAGACTAGTATTCTTTTGTATATTCTTCTAGTAGTCCACATACTTGTGACACCAGGTCGTGACACACACTAGTAGGCTTATGATTTTGGATTTATTATTATGACTTTGAAATGCACTCACTTGCTCTTGTTTAATTACTTTACAGTAGTAAATTTCTAAATCTTTTATAAATGCGGAAAATTATTACTTTGCAAACATATTAAAAGTGGGAACCACTAGATTTATCAGTGTTGGCTTGCCTAACAACGGTGTTGGGCGCCCTCGCGGCCTATGATGAAATTGGGTCGTGACATATTGCTCCATTGAAGAAAAGGGGAGAGGGCGGTGCCGTGAAAAGAAAAAAGAGAAAGTTGGGATCTTCTTCTCAGACCGATCAGGGTAGCCGGCCATCATCTTCTGCAGGAGGACCATTTGCTATGCTTTCCGAGGAAATACGGCAGATTCGCGACCTAGTAGCTGGCCTTCCACAGGGACCTGGGGAGACATCTGAGGGACCCTATGTATGCATTTCAAAGAAAGAATTTCAAAAGTATCTTGATGATCAGAAGAATCAGGGGATCACCTTAAGAAGTTGGAGAAAACATACATTGATTTGGCCACAGCGCACGGTACTTTGTGTACTTCTCATGCCAAGCTGGCAAATGCACACACCAGGATGAAGAAGAGGGAGAAGAAGAGAGATAAATTCTTCACCCGCATGTGGAAGGGTGTGAAGGGGCTATGGAAAGTTCTAAAGCCTCAAGAGTCAGTGCCATCGGCCAAGCCGGAAGATGATGATGATCTAGTTCATTGGTCAGAGGAAGAGGAGGAGGTTGCAACTGAGTCAGACAGCGAAGAGAGCACTTGATGCAGTATTTAGGGAGTACTTTCCAACATTGTACTCTATTTTGTTTAGTTGCATAGAGGACATTGCAACATTTCTAGTTGGGGGTGGCTTCTTATATAACTGTTGATATGATAGTTTGATATTTTGTTTTCATGTGATGTGTTATATTGGTATGTTTACTAGTTTCTTGATTTTTTTTATAGTATGTACCATTTACTTCATGTTTACTAGTTTCTTGATTGTTTTTTAATGTGTGTGTATGTGTGTGTGTGTGTATATATATATATATATATTATTTTATTGGCAATGTTTTTGGTTTTCTTTATACCACGGTTCCTTTTTCGAGGATGTCAATTTTCTTTTGAATCGGGTATTTTAGGTAAATTATTGTGTCGACTTTTCCCGATGATAGATAGCTAGGCGACTTTATTAAGGGAATTAGTCTTGTAGTTTATATATAGTTTTTGTTAATTTAGGAGAATAAATGGTATGAGTTGGGGTTTGTGCCCGTTTGCCAATTTGTGGATTGCTTGGTACCAACATGATTTAAACCTCAACATATGAATTCTTGATCTTTGAAAAAGAAAAATGATTGAAGTAAGGATTATTTGCATGACTTTTAGACTCAACTTTTGGCTCTTTGATTCATTAAATAGTCTCTTAGGCTATATGTTACTTCTTTGAGTTCATTGCTTTCAATTGGATTTTGGATTTGTATTTCACTTGAGTTTTCATGTGCCATGTATGGTGAGGTTTATTGTGAGTTCTTTTGCATTCTTTGTAGTCTAGAACTAGCCCGGAATATGCTTCAAGGCAAAATTCTAGATAATTTGGTTTGAAAGATGATGTTAGGCCTTCCTTGGACCGCTCTTTTGCCTTACATTTCCTACCTGTGCATATTCTCACTAGTCAACCCCTTTTGAGACGTTAACTTTTTCTTTGGCAATCATGTTACAAGCTTTAACCTTTTATTCTTTATTGATCTATCCTTTGGCACCCCACCTCACTAAGTGCTTTGAAAGTTTAACTATAGGCTAAAATCCTAAGTTTGAGGGTAATTGTTGGGAAAGTTATGATATGGAAGTTGCTTAAAAAGGGAACGGGTAAAAGGAAAAAAATTATAGTGTAACCTTCTTTGATTTTTTAAAAGAAATAGTAAGAAAGAAGATAAAGGAAGGAAAAATAAGGAATTGTGAATAAATGGAAGACTAGGTGGTGAAATGAAAAATGAAGAAATGGTGGAAAGGTTCTTGAAGGAAGTGTACTTTGATGGTTGAAAAATTGTAGTACTTAGGGAGATTTTGAGTCACTCTAACCAAAATTGTGCCATACCTTAACCAAAAGCCTAATCTACAATCCTTTAAGTCCTAATCGATTTTGAACCAAGTTTGTCTACATTAGTGGAGAAATATATGAAGGACAAGCCTATGGTACTATTTGTGTGCATTTGAACATCTTTGTGAGAGAGAGTTAATTCTTTCCATTTGATATCCCATTTATGTTTTGAATTGCAATTTATGAGTGTGGGATTCTCTCTTAAGTGTGAGGGCACATGAGATTTAAGTTGTGAATTTAATCCCATTTTCAATTGGGAGGAATGAACAAGGTAAATTTATTTGTGATAAAGAGGTAAATTTTGAAACTTTAGTGTCATGACTTGATTGTTACTTTGATTAACATAGTGTTTGAGCACTTGAATTGTATTGAAATTTATGAGAAGTTTTTGGTGTTTCATATGCTTTGGATTAATTGTTGGTACCAATCAAAGGCACGTGTTTGTACTTAAAGTAGACCTTTTGACTTGGTATGCTATTGATGCACTATTGAGTTAAATACTTGGAAGGAGATTTTTTTCTTTGATTTCTTGAGGACAAGCAATAGTTTAAGTTTAGGGGTTTGATAAGTTGGTAATTTATCCATTTATCTCGTCTTTAATCTTAGATGTTTTCTATGTTTGATTGATAAAATAGTATGTTTAATGTCGTTTACTTCTATTTTATAGGTTTTATATGATTTAGAAGTGATCGGAAAGCAACCAAGCGAAAACAAGTCAAAAAGGGTCTCAAAAGTAGAAATTTAGAAATTGGACTCAGGGGTCGCAAATGGGAGCAGAAGCTCGCAATTGCGAAGCCAACTAAGTCAAACACTGTTTGCAAATGCGAAATGAGGGCCGCAAATGTGAAGTCAAACTAGACAGTCAACCTTCGCAAATGCGAATCCCCCGTCGCAAATGCGATTCTCAATAGAAAAGCCAAGGTTTGCAAATGCGAATATTCCTTCGCAAATGCGAAGATCGCGCTTCAGTTCTGGGCACTTCTGTAATTTTACATCCTTTGGCCCCAAACCCTTTAATGCACGACCTAGCTCATCTTTGGCTTATTTTTCAGTCTCTTGACTAGAGAAGACAAGTTTTGGAGCTGGGTTCTTGCACACACACTTGGGTCTTGAAGATTTGAAGCTTTTGGTTGAGAATTTCTTACCTATTTATGTTCATTTAATCATTTCCTTGCTTTGTATTGAATATTTAAGTGTGTACTATTTTTTTCAATACTTGAATCTTGTTTATGGGAATATTCATATTTAAAGTGTGGATTATATATCTTGTTGTGCTTATGTATTGAACGATTTTTATTTATATTGAAGTGAGTTATTATTTCTTTAATTATTCTTATTCTTTAATGTTTCCAAAGGGATTATCTAACCCTAGGACTCGTCCATTACATCAGATTAATTTTGAAAAAGATAATTTGGGGTTGAGAAAGATTAATTAACAAGAACTTGATGCGTTAACCCTAACTTTATAGATTCTACCTAGGGATAGGATTGAACTACTTGTAGTCGTATTCGGGGGTGCTTAATCTCTTAATTGTTTTAGGAATAATTAAATTAGGAAGTCTTGTTATTCTTCGGAAGAAGCTAATAAAGAATTATTACTCGAGGCTAATTAACATAAACTCGCTCATATTTGTAAAATCGTGAAATACATTGGATCGTTACTTGAGTGTAATTCCCCATGTATCCATGCTTGTAGCCATAGATCATTTTACTTGCTTTCTAGGTTAGTTTACATTTTCGCATTTAGACATAAATATATTATCAAAACCCTTTTAAGTGTTTGGCTTAGCATAACAAGTAATAATTCTCTTACATGCCTAATCGCCTACATATTGTTCTCTATGAGATTTGACTCCGACTCATAGTTGGGTATATTATATTGCATACGACTGTATCCATTTACTTTTTAGTAGTGGATTTGGACGTCATCAAGTGTTAATCTCCAAAGTTGAACAGAATTTTTGTTGAAACATAATTTCTCACATGAGCAATTACATATTGTACTTATTAGAAGAATGTTAATGTCGACAACAAAATATTTTATCATGACAAAGTGGTCAAAGAGACAGAATGGAACAAACACCAAGAACATTATTTATAAAAGGTATTAGATGAGACACAACATAACATACTTGTATCTCATATAATAAAATATTTATATTTACACTATATATGTAACAGATTTGGCGCGGTACACACGTGCAACGCACGTACACTAAAACTAGTATATATAAAAGCACGAAGGCCCTTAGCGAAATGTCGTTCGTCTTTTTTATCCATTTAAAATAGAATTCACATTGGACAAATTAGTCATTTGATTATTCTCCTAATATTTAAAAATAGTCAATTAACTAATTTTATATTATTTAGGAATAGCCATTTAATTAATTTCTACTATACAGGAATAATCATTTAATTATCTAAGTCTAAGTTAAATAAGAGAAAAATATGGAATCAAAATAGTTTTTAGTTATACCTTATTAGAAAGGAAATTCTAACTCTTGTTATGGAAAAACGTTTCGGCAATTTTGCTGATTATCAAAAAGAAGTAGGAACTTTTCTTTTACCCTTTTTATTTACATTTTGAATTGTAGCAGCAAAATGAAAAGGAAGGAAGCCCAACTTGAATTATTTTAAAGTGTGGGGGTGTTTGGCAAAAGTGCAAGTTCCTAAACCCAAAAGGGTAAAGATAGGACCGAAAACCGTTGATTGTATTTTCATAGGATATGCGACAAATAGTAAAGCATATCGATTTCTGGTTCATAAATCAGAAAATCCCGACATTCATAATAATACG
>AWOL01S0048720.1:7211-27565 GCA_000715115.1 Nicotiana otophora | reverse complement strand
CAAACATCGCCCAAGAACCGTGCTCCAAAAATCCAAAACGAAATGAATGAAATGACCATTTTTTTGGTCCTTAAGTTTCTGCCAATCCGTCATTAAAAGTCCATATTTCGTCACTAAAGGTCCATGTTTCGTCACTAAAAGTTCACCAGAAAGTGCTCTACCAGCCTTCCTTCAATTTATCATAACTTCATGTACAAATATCCAAATGATAAATGGTTTAACTTTTTGGAAACTATAATCTAACGACTACAACTTTCATGTTTTGAAAATGTTCTGATTCCTTATGAATTGCGAGATATAAGCTTCCAAAGTCGGCTCCACGCATCAGAAATTTCTGGCGAAACTGCTCTACCAGCCTTCATTTAATCCGTCATAACTTTCTGTATTAATGTCAAAATAATGAATGGTTTAACTTTCTGGAAATTATAATCAAACGACTACAACTTTCATGTTTTGAAAATGTTCTGATTCCTTATTAATTGCGAGATATAAGCTTCCAAAAGTGGCTCCACGCACGAAATTTCTGCAACAGAAATTTCCCGCACTCTTTGTCCGAAATCCATTCCGTTTACCTTCCGAAATCCACCCGAGACCCTCGGGACCTTAACCAATTATTCCAACATGTCCCAAAATACCATACCGACTTAGTTGAGGCTTCAAACTACATCAAACAACATCAAAACGATGAATCGCACCTTAAATCAAAATCAATGAACTTTGAACTTTCAAATTCTATATCTTGTGTCGAAACACATCAAATCAATTCGGAATGACTTCAAATTTTGCACACAAGTCATAAATGACATAACTGAGCTATGAAAATTTTCAAAATTAGATTTTGACCCCGATATCAAAAAGTCAACCCCTCGGTCAAACTTTCCAAAAATTCAACTTTCGGCATTTCAAGCCTAATTCCACTACGGACTTCCAAATAAAATTCCGATCACGCTCCTAAGTCCAAAATCACCATACGGAGCTGCTGAAATCATCAAAATTCTATTCCGGTGTAGTTTGCACATAATTTGACATCTGGTCACTATTTGAACTTAAACTTTTAATTTTTCATCAAAATTCCATATCTCGGGCTAGGGACCTCGGAATTTGATTCCGGGCATACGCCAAAGTCCCAAATCACGATACGGACCTACCAAAACTATCAAAACACTGATCCGAGTCTGTTTGCTCAAAATATTGACCAAAGTCAACTCAGTTGAGTTTTAAAGCTCTAATTCACATTTTAATTCATTTTTCACCTGAAAACTTTCCGGAAAATTTTACGGACTGCGCACGCAAGTCGAGGAATGGTTAATAGTGCTTAGATCACATATTTAATCATTAAATTTAAAGATGACATTTTGGGTCATCACACCTTTGCCTCGTGAAATCGTGTCTGAAATCCTCGAATCTAGTCATAAACAATTAAATATACTCAATACAAATCGTGGGAATTAATTTCATATGAATTTACTAATTTTTCGAATAAAAATCCTAAATTGATTTTAATATTCGACAGTGGGACCCACATCTCAAATCCAGGAAAAACTCATGAAATTCGGACACCCGTTCCGATACGAGTTCAACCATACAAAAATTATCGAATTCCGACATCGGATTGGCTTTCAAATCTTCATTTTATATTTTTGGAAGATTTTATAAAAATCTGATTTTTCTTTCATAAATTCACGGATTCATGATGTAAATGAGTATGGAATCATGAAATATAATCATTATAGGATAAGGAACACTTACCCCAATGTTTTCCCGTAAATATCTCCCAAAACTCGTCTTACCCGAGCTCAAATTTCAAAATGGTGGAAAATTGGTCGAAATCCCATTTCCAGAACTTAAGTTCTATTTCCCAGGCTTTTACTCTTCGCGAACGCGGTCAGTGCCTCGTGTTCGCGAAGCACAAATTTGTGTTGTCCAACATTTCCCTTCGCGAACGCGAGGGCTACCTTGCGAACGCAATGCTTGCCTGGCTTGCCCTTCGCGAACGCGAGATGCCCTCCAGTTTCTTCTTCGTGAACGCGAGACCCCTCTCGCAAACGCGAGGAAGGAAACCAGAAGCAGATTTCTGCAGTTTTCCCAAGTCCAAAAATGATCCGTTAACCATCCGAAATCAACCAGAGGCCCCCAGGACCCCAACCAAATTTACCAGCAAGTCCCGAAATATGATACAGACTTACTCGGGGTTTCAAATCATGTCAAACAACATCAAAATCATAATTTACACCTCGATTAGAACTTTTGAGTTTTAAACTTTTCAATTTACAAAGCTCGTGTTGAAACATGTTAAATGAATCCAGAATGACTTCAAATTTGGCACACAAGTCATAAATGACGTAACGAAGCTATTCAAAATTTTGGAATCTCAATCCGAGTCCAATATCCATAAGTCAACCCCTTAGTCAAACTTTAGAAACCTTTAGACTTTAGATTTCTAGTTTCCGTTAAATAGTGATAATTTGAGCTAGGGACCTCCGAATTCGATTCCGGGCATATGCCCAAGTCCCAAATTATGATACGTACATACTAGAACTGTTAAAATACTGATCCGGATCCGTTTGTTAAAAATGTTGACCGAAGTCAACTTAGTTGAGTTTTAAAGCTTTATTTTATATTTTAATCCATTTTTCACATTAAAACTTTCCAGAAAATTATACGGACTACGCACGCAAGTCGAGGAATAATAAATAGTAATTTTTAAGATCTTAGAACATATAATTAATTATTAAATTTAAATATGACCTTTTGGGTCATCACATTCTCCACCTCTAAAACAAACATTCGTCCTCGAACAGAGTTAGAAAAAGTACCTGAGCTGGTGAAAAGGTGTGGATATTTACTCCGCATGTCTGACTCGGACTCCCAAGTAGATGCCTCTACCGGCTGGCCTCTCCATTGCACCCGAACTGAAGGATAACTCTTAGATCTCAACTATTGGACCTGCCGGGCTAGAATAACTACCGGCTCCTCCTTATAAGTCAAATCTTTTTCCAATTAGACTAAGCTGAAATCTAACACATGAGACGGATCACCAAAATATTTCCGAAGCATAGACACATGGAACACCGAATGAACTGCTGATAAACTAGGTGGTAATGCAAGCGTGTACACTACTTCACCCACCCTTTCAAGAATTTCAAAGGGACCAATATACATAAGGCTCAACTTGCCCTTCTTTCCGAACCTCATTACACCTTTCATAGGTGAAACCTGGAGCAATATTCTTTCTCCAACCATGAATGCAATATCACGAACTTTACGGTCGACATAACAATTTTGCCTAAACTAAGATGTGTGAAGTCGATCTTAAATAACCTTGACCTTATCCAAGGCATCCTGTACCAAATCGGTACCCAACAACTGAGCCTCTCCCGGTTCGAACCAGCCAACTGGCGAATGGCATCGCCTTCCATACAATGCCTCATATGGAGCCATCTGAATACTCGACTGATAGCTATTATTATAAGCAAACTCCAAGTGGAAGGAACTGATCCCAAGAAACTCCAAAGTGTATAACACAAGCGCGAAGCATATCTTCCAATATTTGAATAGTGCGCTCTGACTGTCCGTTTGTCTATGAGGTAAATTGCATACCTCGATCTGAAATAATAGACACGGGCACACCATGAAGGCGGACAATCTCACGAATGTAAATTTCAGCTAACCGCTCCGAAGAATAGGTAACTGCCACTGGAATGAAATGTGCTGACTTGATCAACCTGTACATAATGACCCAAATTGCGTCAAATTTTCTATGAGTCCGTGGGAGCCCAACAACAAAATCCATAGTGATACACTCCCACTTCCACTTAGGAATTTCTAACTTCTAAAGCAAACCACCGTGTCTCTGATGCTCGTACTTGACTTGCTGACAATTCAGACACCGAGCTACATATGCAACTATATCCTTCTTCATCCTCCTCCACCAAGAATGTTGCCACAAATCTTGATACATTTTGGCGGCACCTGGATGAATAGAATACCTGGAACTGTGGGCTTCTTCCAGAATTAATTCACGAAGCCCTTCCACATTAGTCACACAAATATGACCTTGCTTTCGCAGAACTCCATCTTCCCCCATAACAACCTATTTGGCATCACCGTGCCGCATCGTGCCCTTAAGGACAAGTAAATGAGGATTATCATATTGTCGTTCTCTGATGCGCTCATATAAAGAAGATCGAGTGACTGTGCAAGTTAGAACCCGATTAGGTTCTGAAACATCTAACCTCACGAACTGATTAGCCAAAGTCTGAACATCTACAGCTAACAACCTCTCACCAACCGGAACATATGCAAGACTGCCTATACTCACAACCTTTCTACTCAAAGCCTCAGCCACCATATTGGCCTTTTCCGGGGTGATACAAAATGGTGATATCATAGTCTTTCAACAACTCCAACCATATTCTCTACCTCAAATTGAGATCTTTTTGTTTGAACAGATACTGAAGGCTACGATGATCAGTAAATACCTCACACGAGACACCGTAGAGGTAATGCCTCCAAATCTTCAGCGCGTGAACAATGACTGCCAATTCTAAGTCGTGAACAGGATAATTCTTCTCGTGAACTTTCAACTGCTGTGATGCATATTCAATCACCCTGCCATCTTGCATCAGTACTGCACCAAGCCCAACGCGAGATGCATCATAATACACCGTATAAGATCCTGAACTTGTGGGTAATACCAACACTGGCATCGTAGTGAAAGCAGTCTTGAGCTTCTGAAAGCTCAGCTCACACTCGCCAGACCATCTGAATGGGACACCTTTCTAGGTCAGTCTGGTCAATGGGCTTGCTATAGATGAAAACCCCTCTACGAACCGATGATAATAACCTACCAAACACAAGAAACTACGAATCTCTATAACTGAAGTAGGTCTAGGCCAAGTCTAAACAGCCTTAGTCTTCTTAGGATCCACTTTTATGCCTTCTGCCGATACAATATGCCCCAAAAAGGCAACTAAGTCTAACCAAAATTCACATTTTAAAAATTTGGCATACAACTTATTATTCTTCAAATGCTAAAGGATACTCCGAAGATGATGCTCATGCTCCTCTCGACTTTAGAAGTAAATCAAGATAACATCGATGAATACAACCACAAAAGAATCCAAATAGGGCTTGAACACCCGAGTCATCAAATCCATAAATATTGTTGGGGCATTTGTCAGCCCAAATGACATCACTAGGAATTCGTAATGCTCATACCGAGTTCGAAAAGCTGACTTAGGGACATCAGATGCCCTAATCTTCAACTGATGGTAACCAAACCTCAAAACAATCTTTGAAAACACCTTGGCACCCTGAAGCTGATCATATAAGTCATCAATCCTTGGAAACGGATATTTGTTTTTGATAGTGGCCTTATTCAACTGATGATAATCTATACACATCCGCATAGAATCATATTTCTTCTTTACAAATAATACTGGTGCACCTCAGGGCGAGACACCAGGTCTAATGAATCCCTGATCCAACAAGTCTTGCAATTGCTCCTTCAATTCTTTCAACTCCAGGTGGGCCATACGGTATGGTTGGATAGAAATTGGCTGAGTGCCCGAAGCTAAATCAATACAGAAGTCAATATCTCTATCGGGTGGTATCCTTGGCAAATCTACAGGAAATACTTCTAGTAATTCACGAACAACGGGTACTGAGTCCATAGAAGGAACATTCGCACTAGGGTCATGAATATAAGCCAAATAGGCTAGACACCCTGTCTCGACCATATGCCGAGCCTTTATATAAGAAATAACCCTACTGGTAGAATGACCAAGAATTCCTTTCCACTCTAACTGAGGTAATTCGGGCAAGGATAGGGTCACCGTCTTGGCATGACAATCCAATATAGCATGATAAGGTGACAACCAATCCATACCCAAGATGATATCAAAATCTACCATATCAAGAAGTAGAAGATCCACGCTAGTCTCAAGACTACCAATAGTAATCACACACGAACGATAGACATGGTCTACTACAACAGAGTCTCCCACCAGTGTAGAAACACACACAAAAGCAATTAGAGAATCACAAGGCACAACCAAATACAAAGCAAAATAGGAGGACATATAGGAATAAATAGATCCTGGATCAAATAGAACTGAAGCATCTGTATGAAAAACTGGAATAATACTTGTGATCACGGCATCGGATGACTTGGTCTCAGGCCTAGCTGGAACAGCATAAAATTGGGGCTGGGCTCCACCACTCTGAACTGCGTCTCTGGTACGGCCTCTAATTGGCTGGCCTCCATCTCTAATGGCCTGACCTCCACCTCTAGCTGCCTAACCCTTACCTCTAGCTGGCTAGCAGGTGGTGAAGCAACAGATGTTGGTATGATGGCACGAGAATCCTGCTGAGATCTGGTACTCAACAACCTAGGGTAATACCTCCTGATGTGGCCAATATTCCCACACTCATAACACCCATCCTGATGTCGTGACTGCTGAAGATGAAGCTAACCTGAACGGGCCGAATAACCGCCGTAGTGATTCTGGAGTGGTGGTGCACTGATAGGAGCTAAATATGCACTAAATGTTGGCTGCCCAGAGTAAGGCATAATAGGACCGTGACTCCCTGAAGTACTAGTAAATTCTTTGGACCATTACTTCTGCAATCAGCTAGATACACCTATAATGCCTCCTTTGTCGATTCGCTCATTGCCGGAGTTGTTCGAGCTGGAGTTTTTGGACTCACTTATCCGAGTTACAGCTTATTCGGCCGATAGAGGACTCTAGTCTCAGCATGTTTCAGCATGATTTTAGCACATGTACTTCTTCATTTCTTTCTTATTTAGGTTTTCCTTATATATATCAATTTTTACTAACAGAAATATAGCATATGTAACTTGATATCAGTTTTCTCAGATTTCCTTGCCGGGTCTCTTAATTTTGGTAGAAGACCATATCTTTCAACTGAGCCAAAAGAGTGCCTATGTTTATATGGAATTTTCCATCCCCTTCATAGGCTGCTATTCAATATTCTCGAGGCCTTCTGAGTGGACTGACGAATCATACGCTGAAGAGATTAGAGCGTTAGGCGCATGCTAGGAGACGAGCATATCTTTCCTCATCTCCCTAATCATGAATCAAGTTGTTTTGCTGCTCTTTTGTGCTCCCAAGGCTTGGATATTCATGCTATTTGCTGCTCTGACACTAGAATATGCTTCTCAATTTATAACGTTTTTGCTCGAGAAAGAAAAGAGAGATGGCGAGGAGTTGAGGAAGACCTTCTCCAACAATAATGGTTTTGGAAGAGGTTTCTTCCAAAAGATGGCAATGTTGATTCCATGTAGCTGTAAGTTATTGTTTTACTGTTAAACTATAATTTACATTGATTGTTCTTATGTATTCCTGAGATTTTGGGTATATGTTCTTTTCTAAATGGCAGAGGCACTCTACCTATGTGGCAGATCGGGAGCTTAATTCTGCAGAATAACCAACTGATGGCTTTAGGGAGATTTCAAGAAACACATTTCTGCGGGGAAGCAAATTTTTAGTTGATTCCTTGGTAATGTAGTCGTAGTTGAAAGACAGGAGATATTGTTTACATTGATCTACACTCATCTATCTTGTTTATTCTTTAATGTCGTGTTAGAGTTTGAACGAAAGCTCTAATCTTTATAGCGTGGTTCTAAGTTCTCGATAGGCTGATGGTTATTAGATCTACAAGTTTACGTCTTATATGTTATCTTTCAAGCATGTATTAAATTGTCTGATAACATAGAGAGATGGAAATAGCGCAAATTGGAGTGTTAATTGAATTAGATAGTAGAAAATTGATTCTTTTTTCTTATTTATTTGATCGAATATATTAACCTAAATTTTATGTTAGCATTATGCACATGTTATCATTACTGAAAAACTTTATGCATAAACAAGGCTTAAACCCATGGATGCTTTCGGAGGAAAAAGAATGCACATGACTCATTTGTTAATTTATTTAAAGAGTAAAATCTCATATTTACTTCATGGTTGTAAAAAACACTCATCAATTAACATATGCACACAAATTCCCTTAATATAATATTCGTATAAGATCTATTTCCTTTGAAATATATGCATGCCCTAGCCGTGGAGGATGAATTAATATAGGTTTTAATCTTTTCTCCTTCCCAAATTAGTTGCTGGAAAAATATGAGACAGATCAATAGTGGTATCAGAAAAATATTTGAATTGACAAGAATCATGATGATACCACTTGTATCCTTTATCGTATGGCCTTGGTAAGTTTCAAAACCCGCACCATTATCTTTCTAACGATCATGGTAGACATTAGGCAGTCTCTTGATCGTGCATTATAGGGATTACCAAAATAAAAATAAAAATAATAATGATGATGATAATGATGATGATGATGAGGATAATAATAATAATTATAATAATAATAATAATAATAATAATAATAATAATAATAATAATAATAATAATAATAATATACGAGGAAAGTCTTTATGTTGGACAAGTGATTCACCATAATATGTTTTTTTCTATTTCCTAACACAACAGTAATGTGGTCACGATAATACCAATCGGAATCGCAACAAAAGCACCAATAGAAATATATATTATCATCATAAAAGAATTTTACATTAGTAAATAATTAGTTATCTCTATCAGGTGACTTTGATTTTCTTTCCTATTTAATTAGAATCTATTAAACTAAATTTTATACTAGCATTATGCACATATTATAATTAATAAAATAATTTACGCAAAAATAATACCTCATCCTAGCAGTGCTTTCAGATGAAAACAAATGCACATAACATGCACATGACTCATTTGTTAACTTCTTTAAGGACTAAAATCTCATATTTACTTTATTGTTGTGAAAATAACTCATCAAGTAACATTAATCTTACTAGCATGCACATATATTCTCTTAATATAATATTCGTAACAAGATTTATTTACTTGGAAATATATCCATGCCCTGGTCGTGGAGGATGAGTTAATGTAGGTTTAATCATTTCTCCTTTGGCTTGTGCCAAATTAGTTGCTGGAAATATGAGTGTTCAAGGTTAGTATTATCCAACTAACCATTATTAGCATTTGCTATGTTGTGAAATAGGAAATATCAGAATATATTGTTTAAAATCTTTTGTGCTTCATATTGCATGTCACACTTAAACTAGTTATAATCTTGCATGTGATTCACATTATATTGAGTGAGATTAATGTTGGAAAGGCGCTAAAGTGGATTTCCCTTGCTTATAACTCCATGGTGCTATGAGGAAGTACTATGAGGAAGTACTAGCACAAAACACTACCACAAAAAAGCTTTTTAGCGGCAATCATTTAGGAGCAATTAGCCAATTGCCGATAAAACAATTCTCTCTGCACAAGCACAAGCGACAATTGAACATTTGCCAAAAATCATGCCTTTTTACCAGCGATTCAAAGTAATAGTCAGTAAAGGTTACTAAATTAAAAGCCTATTTTGCTAATTTCTTCCCCCTCAAGTTTTTTCTCATAAAATGCTCTCTCCCTTTACTGCCGTTACGACCCAAAAACCAATCGTCGTAATGGCGCCTATCGTGGAACTAGGCAAGTCGCTACTCAACTATCTCAACACAGTAAAAACTTTAAAATATAGGCAGAAACAATTTAATATTTAAGAAAAACGCTCTTCAAAACTGAAATAAACCCGCAACACAATACAATCTATCCCAAAATCGGGGTGTCACCGAGTACATGAGCATCGATGTCAGAATACAGTCTACTACAATGTCTAAGGAGTAAAAACTAAAGTACAGATAAAGATAATGAAGGAGAGTCAAGGCCTACGAACGCCATGCAGCTACCTCGATAGTCTCTGAAATCCTATCTCCTCAATCAGCAGCCGCCGTAACCAGAAGTACTTGGATCTGCACACGAGGTGCAGGGGTGTAACGTGAGTACAACCAACTCAGTAAGTAACAAACCCAAACTGTGGGCTGAAAGTAGTGACGAACTCAACCTGCACAATTCAATACAGAAATAATAGTGCAGAAATGTAGACATGCTTTCAAGTTCAATAGATATCTTAAAACAGTAAAATGGATCAATCTGAATGATATGAAAAATATAACTCCTCAACCTCTACCATGCCAATGCAATGCTGTATGTGATGCACCATGCTGACAACCTCATGTGCTCACACTCTCGATTACTCAACCACTCGGTACTGTATATGGCTCATACGGCCCAGGGAAGATCCATTCCTGAACATATATATATATATATATATATATATATATATCACTAACTATACGTCACCTAGTACCGAGGAAGGCCAATCCAGCCCTGTGGAGAAGATCCATCTCCAGATTCACACTCTCAAATAATCAACCATTCGGTATTGTATATGGCATATACGGCCCAGGGAAGATCCATCACAGAACATATATATCACTGACTATAAGTCACCAGTACCGAGGAAGGCCAATCCAGCCCTATGGAGAAGATCCATCACCATATAATATCAACTGCGCTCACTGGGGATGTGTGCAGACTCCGGAGAGGCTCCTTCAGCCCAAGCGCTATCATAAATCAGTATCACGACTGCGGTGTGCAGCCCAATTCTATAAATGTCACTCATAATAAGGCATTCAGCCTCACTCAGTCATCAATCTCTCCAGTCTCTCTCTCACGAGCTCACAATGTCATGATACTAGCCCGAAAACAGTGATATCATGAATCAATAAACAACAATAGAGACTGCGATGAGATATGAAATGAATGAATATAACTGAGTATGAAATATCAATGAAATCAGTAAGACAACAACAAGAAACGACCACTATGAGTCCAAACAGTACCGGCATAAAGCTTAAACATGATATCTAGCATGAGTGACAACTCAATTACTTTATCACATAATGAATACACGGGTATCAACAAAATAAAACCACTATACGGTGCCATGGAGACAACCAGATCACAATTCCCACGATGCACGTCCGTCACTTGGCATTTGCGTCACCTCAATACCAATCATACAACACATAATTCGGGGTTTCAAACCCTCATAACCAAGTTTGAAAGTGTTACTTACCTCAATTCGGGCTAAATTCTACTCCAAAATGCTCTTGCCTCTCAAATCCGTCTCCCAACATCCCGAATCTAGCCACAAGCAGTACAACATAATCAATATAGGCTAAAGGAATTAATTCCACAAAAAAAACACGAAATTATAGCCAAAATCTGAAATTAACCCAAACCCGGTCCTCCGGCCCCACGTCTCGAAATCCGACAAAAGTTAGAAAATTCAAAAGATTATTCACTCACGAGTCTAACCATACAAAATTCATCAAAATCCGACACCATTTGGTCACCCAAATCCCCAAAATCCACTCTCCAATTTTCAAGCCCTAAATCCCCAAATTTTACTTTAAAATCTCGCTAATTAGGTGGAAAAATCAGTGGCAAACAAGATTTATGATCTAAAACGAGTACAAGAAGCTTACCTCAATAACCCCCTCGAAAATCTTATCCAAAATCGCCTAAGTCCGAGTCCAAAATGTTGAAATAAGATTAAAATCGCGAACCCTTGTTTTTAAACCTTCTGCCCAGGTATTTCGCACCTGCGGCTACGCATATCGCAGGTGTGGAAAACCGATTTCACCTGCGGCTCAACCTCGTATTTGCGCACGTCTCTGCACTTCTGCACACGCCGCACCTACGCTCTTCAGCCCACTTCTGCGACCATCGCAGGTGCGAGAAAGTCTTCACACCTGCGACGTCTTCCCAAGTCTTCCTTGGTCGCTTCTGCGATTCATTCCATGCTTCTGCGTGCGCACACCTGTGGTGCCCACTCAGCAGGTGCGGTTATACTAGTAGCACCAGCACTTCAGCTGCTTCATCAACTCAAAAATCAATCCGTTAACCACCCAAAATCAACCCGATGGCGCCGGGACCTCAACCAAACATACCAACAAGTCTTATAACATCATACGAACTTAATCGAATCTTCAAATCGCCTCCAACAACATCGAAAACGCGAATTACACATTGATTCAAGCCTAAAAAACTTCAAAATTTTTAAATTCTACAAATGACGCCGAAACCTATAAAATCACGTCCGATTGACTTCAAATTTTGCACACAAGTCATAAATGACCCCACGAACCTACTGTAACTTTCGGAATCGGAATCTGACCCCCGATATCAAAAAGTCAAACTCCACAAACTTCCCAAAAATTCGACTTTCCCCATTTCAAGCCTAATTCCACTAAAAACTCCAAATAATTTTCCGGACACGCTCCTAAGTCTAAAATCACCATACGGAGCTACTGGAATCATTAGAATTCGAAACCGGGATCGTTTACACATAAATCGATATTCGGTAGACTTTTTCAATTTAAACTTTCTATTTAAGAGACTAAGTATATTAATTCAATGGGTATAAAGCATAAATGGAAGAGTAAATAGGGAACAGTGCTACAACGCCGGGTCGTTACACGTGCGTACAAATACATTCACCCATAATAAGCCGCAAGATAGAGCAGATGCCTCCCCCTCTCTCTCCCATCATCGTCGGCGCTCAACTCATCTTTCTCACCGCCACCAGCCACCATCACTAGGTAATTATCTCTACTCTATAGATCTCTCTCTCTCTCTCCCTCTCTCTGTTCCTCTTGATTTTGATTTTGATGACCCTTGTGCTCGTGAAATGCAAAGCTGAAATGCGTAAACATTGATTTTCTGTTTGTAGTGAGTGCAGAAGAAGGCCGCCCTTCTGTATATTCGTATTCCAATTAGATTAAATATAGGTTTCATCGGTCATGGATTAGGGTTTCTTTACTAGTCATAATCCATTGCTCTTTTGTTGTTTCTTTGTACTTTTGGCCTCCTCTGTTCTTCTTCCTTTGCTTGTAGGTCTCATAGGTCTCAACATTTTTCACTTTTCTCCAATATCTATAGTAGAAAGGTTCAATCTAGACTTACCCTACTCTAATTTTATGCATAATATTGATGCAAATATGAGAAGAAGTAGGTAAAATTTGAGATATATTTTGGGGAATTTGGTTTCTGGAAATATGAAGATTTCATTTGGTAATTGGATTCCCAATATGGGTAAGTTTCTTAAAGTTTGTTGAGGGCGGACCCTTTTGATGTAAAATCAAATTGATATGCATTTAAATTGCTTCTTATGAGTGCAATTTTATTACAAATAATTTCATTCACAATGGGTGAAGGAGAATTCATGTTTCTTAAGACTTCATACTTCGCTATCTTGTGCCATCCTCTAAAAAAGTAAGTTCTCCCTTTTTATTGATACTGAGTTTTTGGATTACATGTCTAGTTCATTATTATATCTTTGAGGTGAAAATTTATTCTTGTATTGTTCCTAATATAATCAGGTTACTACATCTGATAAAAGATGTCCAAATATCTGCAGTAATGCAACTTGATTTAGGTTTGAGAGAATAGATCCTAACCAATATATTTTTTAAGCTATTTGATCTAGTTCTTTGTATTGTTCGTTAGACATGAATTGTTGACAGACTAGTTTTTCTTCACTTACTAACTCATGATAATTGAATATTTACCTTGTTTGAACAGAAACATTCATGGTTGTCTTCTCGAGTGCTCTCAGAAGGTAATTTCATATTCTGTTCTTAAATATTGAAGGTTGAAACCATATTACTCTATTTTTTATTGAAAAGTTATTCTAGTAATTGAAGTTATTCTGTCCGTCTTGTTTTGTTTATGTGCCGGCGACTACCCTTTCAAGATATATATAGATATGCATGTATCTATATCATTCTGTAATAATAATCTTGGATTCTTATCTTCATGGCATAACACTTCAATTTACTTATTAAACTATTTAGTTGGTATCTTATATGCATAACATCGACATTCGTCATTTATCAAGCCAAAACTTGTAAGGTATCTTATGTCCAAACTGTTAGTGCAAGTTATTTGATGCATTCATCGTCTGCATCAATTCTCTTGAGATAGAAGATGTTTTTTCAACTATATTATGTTCAAATGGTTGGTGTAAGTAATTTGATTGCATGTATACCAACTTTGCTTTACATCAAATTCCATTTTCTGACATTCATCTAGCTAGTTCAGTTCCAAAGTTATCTAATTTTCTTTTATTTTGAAAAAAGGTAAAGAAAATGATTTCGTGAGTGTAGGTGATGTCATGAGATGATTATTTTATGGATTTTGCATTTCTAGCTGCTGAACTGTCCAAACTTCAAATTCAGGTACTAGTCTTTAGTCAATTGGTTATTAAGCTTATGTACAAATTTAAAGTTGTTAGGAGTGGATGACTGGAGTTATATGCCATATGTTTATTGAAAGTTACCTCTTCCATGGTAAGTTATATGAATTCTAGTATTTATAAAAGCTTAAATATACTTCAGTGTGTTTACTTTGTCAATTAAATATTAAAAATTTTAAAAGGAGAAAGAAAGTATATTCTTACACATAATTGAAAATTTCAAGCAGTCTTCTAATGCTAAAAATATTGAAGTTTTTACTGGAACAAAGCCTACTTATTAGTATGCCTTACTGTAATGTGCTGCTAAGGAAAATGAATCTTGTAATCGATGGCGTTTACTGCATTGAAGAGTGGAATTTATATGTAATTTTTTATTAGAAAGTTGCTGACTTAGTTGAATTACTTGCTCCTTCTCTGAACCTTTTTGATTAAAGGTTGTTCAAAGTACAGAATAATTGGGCTTTAAACTCATAAATTGGCTTTGTAGCTATAAACTAAACTTGTATTGTAATTTTCTACTGCTATCACTTTCATGTAGTCTATCAATGCCTAGAGGAAAACAAATAAAGCTTGTCTCAATGAAACTAAGCATATTTAAGTTTCACACTATGTTATGTTCACCAGGAATGAACCACTCACTACTGCCTCTTGTTTGATGTTTCAATGAAGTGGTTTTAAGTGGATCCAAAATATTTCATGTGTTTACTTTAACTGTTAGGAGCNAATGAAGTGGTTTTAAGTGGATCTAAAATATTTTATGTGTTTACTTTAACTGTTAGGAGTATTCTAGGAGTGAAATTAAGTATTCTACTAAATTAAAATGTTTAGTATCTTATTTCTATATTCTAGAAAACTTTTGCCATGAATCCGCTGAAGGAGTCTCGATGGGGTAGGCACGAGTATGGATCCAACATTGACATGCTTTAGTAGGCTAGTCAGACAGGTTTTTGGCGCATTGGAACACTATCTAAAGTATATATTGTACTGGAGGTGAGAGATAATATATCTGATGAACTGAATGGCGGGCTATCAAATTTGTTAATTTGTTCTCGAGACATAATGAACTAAATTTAACAAATTCATTCTTCTCTGTTTCAGGTACCTTTGCGGGTTATGGAGCTTGTGGGTTTACGAAACAAGGGTCTGAAAAGCAAGTGGGGTGACCAAGCTGGGGAAGAAAGATTGGATTAATTACTTATTCAAGCTGTGTACTATTTATTTTACGGTGTCGAAACTCTAAAGTTAAGAATTTTGTCATTTTTATTTGTGGATGTAATGAAATATTATTTTTTTAGAATGAGTAAAAGTTGTGTGTTTATTTTATCATTTTAGGCCATAGCAAATGCTGTTAAGCTTTTACTGGCAATAAATTGGATATATGTTAACCATAACAAAAGTTGTTAATAAAAGAAGTCACCATTACGGCAGTAAGTTGTCTTTACCGACAATAACAATTGCCCCTGAATGTATGAACTAAGATATTCCTTAACAGCTTTTAGTGGCCACTTCAATTGCCGGCGGATAATTGTCGTTAATTGTCACACCTTTTAGCGGCAATAGTTTGGGTCTTTACCAGCTTTCTTATTTATAGCCTCGGCATGTTTAGGCATTGGTTTAGTACATGTACTTCTTCATTTCTTTCTTATTTAGATTTTCTTATATATATATATATATATATCAATTTTTATTAACTGAAATATAGCATATGTAACTTGATATCACTTTTTTCAGATTTTTCCAGATTTCCTTGCTAGGTCTCTTCCGTTTGGTAGGAGACCATATCACTCAACTGAGCCAAAAGAGTGCCTATATTGGCATGGAATTTTCCACCCCCCTCATAGGCTGCTATTCAATGCTCTCATGGCCTTCTCAGTGGATTGAAGAATCATACGCCGAAGAGATTAGAGCGTTAGGCGCATGATGGGAGACGAGCATATCTTTGCTCATGTCCCTAATCATCAATCCAGTCGTTTTGATGCTCCTTTGTGAAGGCTTGAATATTCATGCCATTTGCTGCTCTAACACTGGGGATGTGCTTCTCAATTTATAAGTTTTTGCTCGACTGAGAAAAGAAAGATGGCGAAGCAGTTGAGGAAGACCTCTTCAAACAACAATGGTTATGGAAGAGGGTTCTTCCAAAAGATGGCAATGTTGAAGCCATGTAGTGTAAGTTATTTTTTCATTATAAAACTATGATTTACATTGATTGTTCTTGTGTATTCCTTAGATTTTGGGTATATGTTCTTTTCAAGGATGGCAGCAACACTCTATGTATGTGGCAGATCGGGAGCTTAATTCTACAGAATAACCAACTAATGGCTTTAGGGAGGTTTCAAGTAACACATTGCTATAGGGAAGCAAACTTTTAGTTGATTCCTTGCTAATGTAGACGTAGTTGAAAGACATGAGATATTCTTTACATTGATCTACGCTTATCTATCTTGTTTATTCTTTAACGTCGTGTCAGAGTTTCAACGAGAGCTCTAATCTTTATAACGTGGTTCTAAGTTCTCGATAGGCTAATGGTTATTAGATCTACACGTTTACGTCTTATATGTTATCTTTCAAGTATGTATTAAACTGTCTGATGATACAGAGAGATGGAAATAGCACAAATTGGAGTGTTAATTGAATTAGATAGTAGCAAATTGAATTTTTTTGTTATTTATTTGATTGAATATATTAACCTAAATTTTATGTTAGCATTATGCACATGTTATCATCGCTGAAAAACTGAATGCATAAACAAGGACTAAACCCATGGATGCTTTCGGAGAAAAACGAATGCACATTTGGCTTTCTCACTACTTGTATTGTCTTTCTTTCTTAGTGAGACCTCGTGGTTTCTCATTAAGAAAGGCATATGGAGGATGCAATACCGTCCCTTAAGATTGTCATGGTCCGAAATGTTTCACCGACGAGACCGTGAAGGCGCCTAACATTTCACTTGCTAGGCAAGCCAACGTTAGAGAATCATTAAACTAATTTCCTATTTCTATTCAATTATTAACAATAATTAACTAAGATAAAATATAATAAGTGCGGAATATCATAAAATTGTATTAATTACTACCACCCGGATCTAGAGTCACAATTCACGAGCATTCTAGAATTTGCTACAAGTAATAGTCTGGAAGAAATACAACTGTCTGAATGAAAGAAAACAACAGTGACATAAAAGTAGATGGGGACTTCAAGGTCTGTGAATGCCGACAGATCTACCTTGAGTCTCCAGACAACGGACTAATAGCAAAATCTCAATCAACCTGAGCCGGTATCAAAGTCTGCACAAAAAGTGCTGAGTGCAACATCAGTACAACCGATCCCATGTACTGGTAAGTGTCGAGCCTAATCTCGGCGAAGTAGTGACGAGGCTAAGATAATACACCCACATATAACCTGAACAGTATAATCATGCTAGTGGCAACAATAGAAAATAAAGAAATAACGCAGAATAATAGGAAAGGAACATACAGTGGGGGAATACAACATAAAAAGTGAGAATAATGAAAAGACACAATTAAACCAGAAATCCTTAAACGAATTGAGCAATTAAAACAGCAGGGAAAAACTGCACGGCATCACCCTTCGTGCTTTTACTCTCAACCTCACCAAATAACAAATAAGACTTCATGGCATCACCCTTCGTGCTTTCACTCTCTTCCTCACAATATAAATAATTCATGCACGACATCACCCTTCGTGCTTTACACTCTTCCTCACAATATAATTAAATTATGCACGGCATCACCCTTCGTGCTTTACACTCTTCCTCACAATATAAATAAATCATGCACGGCATCACCCTTCGTGCTTTACACTCTTCCTCACAATATAATTAAATTATGCACGACATCACCCTTCGTGCTTTATACTCTTCCTCACAATTCACAGAATCAATAACAACGGATAGAGGGAAGTTTCACAAAGAAATCAATATTTCATCAATGATTACTTTCACAATTTAACATCTCAACCGCGAATCAATATTCACAATTTTATCAACCTTGGTGGAACCGGAAACAAGTCTCCCAACATTTCAACAACAACAATAAGAATGGATAACAAGATTTAAGACTAAAAATTTGCAAGAATGGAATTTCACTCGCATTCTATGACTCGACCACAATGCATAGATGCTCGTCACCTCAACTATATATCGTATTCAATAACAAAACACGTAGCAAATACTCACACAATACCTATTCCCTCAAGCTAAAGTTAGACACAACACTTAACTCGCTCCGAAGGCCACTTAATTCTCAATCACGGCTTTTCCTTTGGAATTCACCTCCAAACCACTCGTATCTATTCAAAAATGACTCAAAGATTTCAAATATTGCTAAAGGAATCAACTATATTTCATAAATTAAATTTTCCAAATTTCCCTCCAAAAGTCGAAAAATATTGACCCCGGGCCCGCTTGGTCAAAACCTAAGGTTCGGACTACAATTCTTTTACCCATTCATCCCCAAGCCCGAATATATAATTGGTTTTGGAATCCGACCCCAAATTGAGGTCTAAATCCCCAAATTTCCGAAATCTTTAGTTTCCACCCTAACTCCTAATTCTACCATGAAGACTCTAGAGTTTTGGTTGAAAATTCAAGAAATGTAATGGGTAATTGAAAGAAAATAGTTTAGAATCACTTACCAACAATTCGGGGAAGAAATGACTCTTGAAAAATAGCCTCACCGTTTGGTTTTTGAGAAAAATGAGTTTTTGGCTAAAATCCCATTTTTGGATTCTGTTAAGTACTGGGCGACAGTGTTCATCGCGTTCGAGAGAGCACTGTCGTATTCGCAAAGGGTACTGGCTTCCAAGACTTCGCGTTCGCGATAATTATCCCCCCCGGCCTTCGCGTTCGGGAGGCATGGCTCGCGTTCGCGATTAAGGAACGACTAACTCCTCCCCAGGTCCCCACATGCTTCGCGTTCGCGAAGGGTAAGTCCCCCATGACTTCGCGTTCGCGACCAGGCCTTCGCGTTCGCGAAGAAGAAAACTTCAGCTGCCCAGTTTACTCTTCGCGTTCGCGAGAGTACCTTCGCGAAGAAGGACATGCCAGAACACAGACTTTGCAGAAAAACCAGATTTTCAAAGTCCAAAGCATCCCGTGGCCTATCCGAAATTCACCCGAGCCCTCGGGGCTCCAAACCAAACATGCACACAAGTCTAAAAACATCATACGAACTTTCTCGCGCGATCAAATCTCCAAAATAACACCTAGAACTACGAATGTAGCACCAAATCGAATGAAATTCTCAAGAACATTTTAAAATTACTATTTTCTCAACCGAAGGTCCGAATCACGTCAAACCAACTCTGTTTCTCACCAAATTTCTCAGACAAGCCTTAAATATCATAATGAAACTATACCGGGATCCGGAACCAAAATACGGACCCGGCACTAACAATGCCCAACATCAATTAATTCTTAATAATAATTAATTTTCAGACTTTTAATTTTCATCAACAATTCATAATTTGAGCTAGGAACCTCCAAATTCGATTTCGGGCATACGCCCAGGTCTCATAATTCGATACGGACCCAGCAGGACCGTCAAAACACGGATCCGGGCCTGTTTACAAAAAATATTGACTGAAGTCAACTAAAATCAACTTTTAAGGCAAAAATTCTTATTTTATTAGTTTTCAACATAAAAGCTTTCCGAAAATCTGCCCGGACTGCGTACGCAAATCGAGAAGGTAAAAATGAGATTTTTAAGGCTTAAGAGTGAAGATTCGAGTTCTAAAACATAAGACGACCTATTGGGTCATCACATTCTTCACCTCTAAAATAACCGTTTGTCCTCGAACGGACATAGAAAAGTACCTGGGCTGGTGAAAAGGTGGGGATATCTACTTCGCATATCGGACTCGGACTCCCAAGTAGCTGTGTCAATAGGCTGACCTCTCCACTGCACTCGAACTGAAGGGTAACTCTTTGATCTCAACTGGCAAACTTGCCGGGCTAGAATTTCCACCGGCTCCTCCTCGTAAGTCAAATCCTTGTCCAACTGAACAAAGCTGAAATCTAACACATGGGACGGATCGCCGTGATACTTTCGAAGCATGGACACATGGAATACCGGATGAACAGCTGCTAAACTAGGTGGCAA
>AWOL01S0048718.1:13257-27899 GCA_000715115.1 Nicotiana otophora | reverse complement strand
CATGAGCTCATCGTTGAGATGCATTGCATTTGACATGCGTACTTGAGATACATGCATAGAGATCCATTTCCTTCTGCTACCCAGTTTTGGGGAGATTTATGATTTTACTTGTATCTTGACATGTAGGTATAGAGAAATACTTTCCTCATGCTATCAGAAAATGAAACATCTTACTATTTGTTGAAAGGAGTTTTGGAAAAACCCATAGTTTTCAAACTTACTCGTACTTTGGCTTTTTCGGTAAAAGATTTGGGTTTTCACTTAAGATAATTATTATTGGAATTGGATAAGTGAAAGTTGGCTTACCTAGCAGGTTGGGTTAGGTGTTATCACGACTAGTTAGATTTTTGGTCGTGACAGGTGATATCAGAGCTCTAGGTTCATAGGATCTATAGTCATGAGCAAGTGTCTAGTAGAGTCTTGCGGATCAGTATGATGACGTCCATACCTATCTTTGAGAGGCTACAGGTCATTAAGGACATACTTCCCATTTTTCTTTCCTTATCATGCGGCATTGATTCAGCTTGAAGTGTAACTCTTTGAATTCCTTCCACGCATTCGTATGCGTATGTGAGCACTCGGTATCAGTTGTGCATTCCCGACTTGTGATTCTATGAACGAGGTTCGAGATGTGTATTCTGTGTTTTGGTGATAGGCCAGTCTAGAGGAATTGAGGCCATGGTTAGACCGCAGCTTGAGCTCTGTAGTTTCAGTGGTAACTTGTACATTTAGACTCATATGTCTGGTAATGTACCTACGAGAGGAATTTGTGACTCGATGAGCAGTGAAATGGCTATGTGGTGAGTATGATGTGACTGCGAGATGTGTTCGGATTGTTCGAATGTGACGAGAAGAGTTTACTTGAGAGGTAGCAAGGATTATTGGATGTTTGATTTCTGTCTTGATATGGTGTATGATCTCGAGTTATGGGTGTGTTGAGGGCTCTCTCATGTTGTTTAGTTGTGGAGTAAAGTAGATTCTCATGTCCTGTTGATGAGTTCAGAATCAAGAAGATTATGTGATTGCGTAGTAGTCGTGACTGTGGAATGGTATAGAGAGATGTCACTTTGAGGCAGAGCAGGTGGGTTATCTCCTGCGAGGTGTCCTGAGGTTGTGTGATCCTTATGATTTTTTGTAGAGAGTTCTCTTTTACCAGTGGGGTATATCTGTGCGATTTGAGTTTGGATCGGTTGTAACAGTTGACCTGGCTATCACGAGAATGAATGTCAGATTTGCAGATGATTTTAGGTATTATATGGTTTGTATTACATGAGCTTACGCAGGATTTAGTTGAATTTCAGTGCGGGATTCTGGCAGTAATAAAGTATAGGTATCGTGATGTTATCGACTGTTTTGTTCTATGACTTTGAGCCAAGTGGGAGAGTCTGCTATCAACAAGTTGATTGCACGATTATGTATTGTATTGGTTTCGATTCGAAGTATACTGGTGAATCAGCTATGACTGCAGGGGTTGAGATTGAGGCTGACTCGAGAAGGGGAATTCCTAGATATGGGCTGTATTACGCTCTATGGGTATATGGGAATCATAAAATAATTGAGTGGTTATTCGCGAAGAATGTAGGGTACATGGAGTAGGAATTTGCTCAATTGCTTAGGAGTGTGGACTACTCCCTTGGGTGTTGGTGTATTAATGGGGCACAGGTCGTTCGGTCCGTTTGGTCGGTTCAATTGAGATTTGAGTAGAGTGGATAACTCTCGAGAACGGTTCAAATGGATTCAAGAATTATATGTAGAAATTGAGACTTTCGGATTGGTATATGTCTTGGCTCTGATACCAACTTGTCACGACCCAAAATCCTAACCTGTCGTGATGGTGCCTATCTCAGTACTAGGCAAGCCGACAATATCAATAATTCACGATTTTCTTTCATTTAAAAAAAAACTTAACGTTTAATACAATACCAAAATCTTAGCAAAACTCCGATACAACACTCCCAAAACCTGGTGTCACTGAGTACATGAGCATCTAATATGAATACAAATCTGGAAAAGTACGGTCTACAATAGTCTAAGACCAAAAATACAGTAATACAGAGATAGGGAAGGAGAGACAAGGTCTGCGAAACACGGCAGCTACCTCTAGTCTCTCGGGCTCTTAATAATCATGAATCAGCCCAAACAACAATGATATGATGTATCAATAATAATAACAGAGACTGAGATAAAATGTGCAAGTAAAAACTGAGATTGAGTAAATATAGCATTTAGCAGGCAATTCAACAAGTACACGACCTCTGTGGGTCCCAACAGTACTATCACATAGCCTAAGCATGATTTCTAACATGATTTACAGTCAAATTTTATCAACACATAGAGGGCATATAGCTAACAACAAATTATTCAACTTTACAGTTTTCTAGGACGGACCAAATCACAATCCCCTCGGTGCACGCCCATACGCTCGTCACCTAGCATGTGCGTTATCTCCAAAATAATCACATGATACCAAAATTTGGGGTTTAATACCCTCAGGACCAGATTTAAAATTGTTACTTACATCAAACCGGGCAATTCTTTATTCTGCTATGCCCTTTCCACGAGAATTGGTCTCCAAAAGCCTCGTATATAGCCACAATTAATTCGATTAAATCAATACCAATTATTATAATTAATTCCATAAGGAAATACTAATTTTCCCAATAAAATCCGAAATTAACTCAAAAATCGCTCGTAGGGCCCACATCTCGGAACCCGACAAAAGTTATAGAATATGAACGCTCATCTAACCACGAGTTCAACCATATAAATTTCACTAAAATCCGACACCAACTCGACCCTCAAATCTTCAATTAAAGTCTATGAAGATTTCTACCATTTTCAACCCAATCCTTACCCATTTGAACTTAACAATCTTTTCACAACCTTATAGGTATGTATACAAGATATTCTTATACCCAAGAATCATACTATAAATCACCCATTCTTATTCCAAACCCGAAATTGAAGGATTGAGGAAAGAAATTCTTACCTCTTTGAATCCCTAGCAAGATCCTTGTGAAATCTTCAAACCTTGAACAAGAATTGATGGATAATTGACCAAGTCTTCACTTTCTCTCTCTAAAATGCTCTCACCTCTCTCTAAAATATCAGATTTGGGCTCAAAAATGAGCTTCAAGGGCTATAAATCGAAGTTGGGTTGGGTCAAAAATTAGAAAGAAAAGAAGCTCCGACGCAGTTATGCGGTCGCATTTGCGATCGCATAACAGGTATGCGGTCCGCATACCGGCCATATAATTTGGCCTCCAAAGTTGGGCGTTACTGACCTGTTCTGCGGTCATTATGCGGTCCGCATACTTATTCTGTGATCGCATAATGCACCGCAAAACAGGTCTGCGGTCGCATATTGCACCGCAGATTTTTCTCAAATCTTGCCTCTCTACTGATCCACTTTGCGACCATTATGCGGTCCGCAGAGTGATTCTGCGACCGCATAGTGGTCGTAGAAATGGCTATTTTCTGACAAATATTTCCTTTACACTTTGGTGCATTGTTCAACCCAAAAGGTCCGAGCCGCGGCGAGAGAAATTTCTATAATCTTTGTACTAATTGATCTACCTCGGCATCACCAAACCTTAATTTCTTTAGCAAAATTTCTCTAGGGTCATTACACATAAGTTAACATCCTGTCAACCTTTTCAACTTAAATTCTAATCCTTGGAACTAAGGCTCCAAATCATTTCAAAACCTTACCGAACCCAAACCAATTACCCCGGCAAGCTAAATAACAACTGTTATTCATAATTTGAGCAGTAAATGGGGGAATGAGATTGCAATAGTTAAAACGACCGGCCGGGTCGTTACATATTTGCAAAGGATGGTGTCGAGGCTTATGGCATTTTTATATCATTGCGGATTATGCATTTTAGTATCAAGAAGGTAAAGGAAACTNAATTTTTGATTGGATGACTATGGGGTGAGTATGATGAGACTGCAAAATGTGTTCAGATTGTCCGAATGTGACGAGAAGAGTTTACTTGAGATGTAGCAAGGACTATGGGGTGTTTGATTTTTATTTTTATTTGGCGTATGGTCTTAAGTTATGGGTATGTTGGGGGATCTCTCATGTTGTTTAGTTGTAGAGTGAAGTAGATTCTTATGTCTTATTGATGAGTTCAGAATCAAGAAGATTAAGTGATTGCGTAGTAGTCGTGACTGTGGAAAGGAATAGAGAGATATAAGTTTGAGGCAGAGCAGACGGGTTATTTCCTACGAGGTGTCCTGAGGTTGTGTGGTCCTAATGATGTTTTGTAGAGAGTCCTCTTTTACCAGTGAATAATATATGTTGCAATTTGAGTTTGGATCGCTTGTGGAAGTTGGCTTGACTATTATAAGGGTGAATGCGAGATTTGCAGATGATTTGAGGTATTATATGGTTTGTGTTACATGGGCTTGCGAAGGATTTAGTTGCATTTCAGTGCAGGATTCTGGCAGTAATAGAGTACAGGTATCGTTATGTTATCGACAGTTTTGTTCTATGTCTTTGAGCCAAGTAAGGGAGTCTTCTATCGATAAGTTGTTTACACGGTTATGTGTCGTATTGGTTTCGGTTCGGGGTATACTATTGAATCAGTTATGACTTACAGAGGTTAAGATAAAGGATGACTCGGGTAAAGGAATTTCTGGATACATGTTGTAATTCGCTCTATGGGTATATGGGAATCATAAAATAATTGAGTGGTTATTCGCAAAGGATGTAGGTTACATGGAGTAGGAATTTGCTCGATTTCTTATGAGTGTGGACTACTCCCTTGGGTGTTGGTGTACTAATGGGGCACAGGTCGTTCGGTCCGTTTGGTCGGTTCAATTGAGGTTTGAGTAGAGTGGATGACTCTCGAGAATGGTTCTAATAGATTCAAGTATTATATGTAGAAATTAAGAATTTCGGATTGGTATATGGCTAGGATCTGATAATTGCATGGGATGGTGTCTAGACTTATGGCATTTTTATATCATTGTCGATTATGCATTTCAGTATCAAGAAGGTGAAGGAAACAATTTTAGGTTCACATAAGGTCTCTTTAGAGTGGGTATCTCGATTGTGGTGGTTTCCGTGCTTAAGAGGGAAGTCAGCGGCTTATGGGCCTTGAGGTGTGGTAGTTTTATACTAGGGCCTCTTGTGTGGTGAAGAAAGTTAAGGATTGTGGTGCTCCAGCAAGGAGAAGTATCAACTTGAAGGCAATTTGGAAGGGACTTGGAGAAATAGGATAGCGTGGTAGTAGGTTGGGTTAGCACAGTAATGGGTATGATCAGTTCTTTGGGTACTTATGACATGGCTAGTCTCTACAGGTGTTTTGTGGCAATGCTCTTGGGTTTTGTCAACCTGCGTGGCTGGGTTGAGTTAGAGAGATTCGGTTCAAATAGCTTGGTTATGTGCAAATGGGTTTCGAAGAGTTCTCAATGGTTTTTACCAAGGTTCGAGGGGTATATTTCCTACTGGCGTGAGGAGCATGTGGTGTATAGTGAATTTCTCCTAGATGAAATCAAATGGAAGGTCCTTGGCTAATTGAGTATGTAGTTGCTTGTGACTCGGAGTGGACTATGAAGTTATCGTATTTTTCATATGATGGCATGGTATATGCGGTGTGTTGTGTGGGATTGAGATTTACGTGAGCGGGATCACAGTTTTGTTTAGAACGCAAGGTCAAAAAAATAATTCGTAAGCAGCATGGACGGTTTCAGATGACTAGGTAAATGATATTACTATTTGGTATGGCTTGATGAGAGTATACATTTCAGAAGGGGCAATGTATTTTGATTTATGGATACTTCACTGGTATTGCGGCACTCTCTCAGTTGATCGATTGCTGATATTCAAATTTTGCTAGGTGGCACGGAAGAATTTTAGAACTATTCCTCGTGGGATGATCGTGTATGAGAGATGTGTTAGACATTCGGGCGGTGGAGATGGAATCAGAAATGGTGATTCATGTATTCTATGGATTTGGAGACTAGGATTTCTCAGGAGCAGACCATTTCATTGTTGTGGACTATGAAGTCGTGGCCGAAGCTAGCCAGATTGTAGTATATGTTATGATTCAGTCATTGTGGGCTTTCGGAGGGTTATTTATCTATTTATAGGTGGCCGGAGTTTATTTAGGGGTCCATTGGTAGGCCCAATTAGGATGTGTATTCTACACCGAGCCGGATTGGTTGGCTCCATACTGCTATTGTTGAGAGATGTACCATTCGGTTGTTGTTGAACTTAGTTGTTGTCAGAAATGATCTGTGAGTTACTCTTCTATGCTACGAGGATTTATGATCTGTTGGTTATAAGCACATCTGGTGCGGTTCTATTTGGGCTTTATAGCGGAATTTGAGCGAGATGAGTAATTGGGTATTGCATGGTTGATGGCGTATGGGTTATGTTCTTTCGGTTTTTGCGTGGCATTATGTCATCTGCTTCTCCGTGGTTATGGTAATGCACTTTGAGTACTTGATGACGGATTGCGCGTGGTTATTGATTTTGAGTATGGTGGCTGAGGTATTTCATATGGATCAGTGTTTGGATGGGGTCGCGCATTGCGGCAGAGTTATGTTGAGATATGATCCTTGATGTTAGATTCGTGTGTTATGGTTCTACGGTGTATGATGGGTTCTTAGCATTGCGTCGGGGTGGTACCCGTCGAGCTTGCAGGACGGTTCTCTTGTTTGAGTCATTTTCGTGATTGAGTACATCTGGAATGTTGTTTATTGGTGCACGGATTTCACGGGTTGTGGCTTTAGATAGTATTGGTGTGGCATGTCAGTAGAGTAATTGGTATTTGATGAGATGAGGTCATTGTACCTAAAATGGATACTATCGGGATTGATGTCAGCATGGTTGGAAGGATAATATCGAAAGTTGGCTTAGAAATTTGCTATAGTTCTTGTCAAAGGAGATGGAGTACCATGACTTGTTGATCTGATGATACTATCGGGATTGCTATGTTTCTTTCATCATTGGCAGTGTACGAAGGTTTAGAATGGGCCTTTGTTTGATATGAGGTTGTTACCAGTATTGGGTTGATTTGAGCAGCTACTGTGATTAGAAATCTTTGCTTAAAGTGTTTGAGCTATGTGGTATTTGAGTTTTGAGTATTTGAGTTATGGTTATGGCTTTTGGTACAGCTTGTTTAGACTTATACAGTGTGTAGATTGCGAGATTCAAATCTTATAAGAAATTCCAGATGTTGGAAATTGGATTCGAAGGCTTGTGGGCTAGGTTGAATTGAGAAAATTTCAATTATGTTGTGTTATCAGACCTGTATGGGATAGGGTGACGTGGGATTACCCCCGAGTATGTGCATGGTAAGGTTATACGGTGGTTTGATAGCTTTGAGAAAAACTCTGGACACTTTCGAGGACAAACGTATGTTTAAGTGGGGGAGGATGTAACGACCCGATCGGTCATTTTGAGAATTTGCACTTCGCTTGGTAGTTTATGGGCGTGAGTAGCTCCGTATGATGTATTTTGACTTGTGTGAATCGTCGGTTTGGTTTATAGGTTATTCGGGACTGATTTGGAAGAATGATCCTCAACTAGGGAGCTTTAAATTTGAAAGAGTTGACCAAGTTTGACTTTTTAGCATTTGACCTCGAATTGGATATTTTATGGTTTCGTTAGCTTCGTTGGGTGATTTTGGACTTAGGAGCGCATTTGGATTGTGATTTAGAGGTCCGTGGTTGAATTTGGCTCGAAATGGCGAAAGTTAAAATTTTGAAAAGTTTGACCTGAGTAGACTTTTGGATATCGGGATCGAATTCCGATTCCGGAAGTTAGAGCAGGTCCGTAATGTTGAATGTGACTTGTGTGCAAAATTTGAGGTCAATCGGACGTTATTTGATAGGTTTCTTCATCGGTTGTGGAAGTTTGAAGTTTCAAAGTTCATTGAATTCGAATTGAGGTGTGATTCGCCGTTTTGATATTGTTTTGTGTGTTTTGAGGCTTTCAGTAGGTCTGTGTTATGTTATGGGACTTGTTGGTATGTTTGGACAGGGTCCCGAGGGGCTCGGGCATGTTTCGGATTGATTTCGGATTATTTTTCTTCATTTTGCTACTGTTGTGTTCTACTGTTTTCTGGTGTCTCAGTTCTTCATCGCGTTCGCGTGGCATGTGTCGCGAATGCGTAGTGTATTTGGATGGCAGTAGCATTTCTTCATCGCGTTCGCGAGTAATGGTCCCCGTTCATGTAGTGTTGGGGCAAGTCTTCTTCGCGTTCGCGTATGATGGATCGCGGACGCGTAGGGTTGAGCTGGGAGCCGGAGGCCTTTTTCATCGCGTTCGCATAGTTGGAGCCACATTCATGAAGGTCTGAGCCAGATGTGAGTCGCGTTCGCGAGGTTTTTACCGCGAACGCTAAGTGTATTATGGTGGCAGATTATTTTGTGCATCGCAAACGCGATGGTGTTGACGCGTTCGCGTAAGAGGATGCCTGGGCAGAAGTATAAAGTACTCTATTTCGAGGGTTTCGGCCATTTTTACATTTTGGGAGCTATGGAGCTCGGATTGAGGCGATTCTTGAAGCAATTTTCACCATATGAATTGGGGTAAGTGTTCTCTACTCGGTTTTGGTTATATTTCATGAATCTATCTTTGTGTTTGGTAATGGGATTGTGAATTTTAAAGAGGAAATTGGAGGTTTTGGCCTAAAGTTTTATAATATGAATTTTTGAGTTTTGAACATCGAATTGCAGCCGGATTTGAGTGAAACTAGTATGGTTGGACTCGTAATTGAATGGGTTGTTAAATTTCGTAAATTTTGCCGAGTTCTGAGGTGTGGGCCCGGGTTGGGCTTTTGGCCGATTTTGGGCTTTTGATTCAAGATTTGATCTTTTTCGATCGAGATTGGTTTCTTTAGCATTGTTTGATGTATTTGAGTTATGTTTAGTTAGTTTTGAGCCGTTCGGAGGTCGGAACGCGCGAGATGGAATTTTGGAGCATTGTTTGGCTTGCTCAGTATTGGAATTGGCTTGTTCGAGGTAAGTAACTCTTCTAATCTTGGAGTTGAGAGTATGAAACCCCGAAATACATGTTATGTGATTAGTGTTGAGGTGACGCACATGCTAGGTGACCAGCGTGTAGGCATGCACCATGTGAATTGAGACTCTATTGTTCCCACGGCACTGTATAGTGGTCCTACTTTATTGATATCAATGTTCTCACAATGTGATAAAGTAGTTAAGCTGTCAATTATACTAGATATCATGTTTAGGTATTATGCCGATATTGTTTGGACCTATAGTGGTCGTTTCTTACTGTCATCTTACTGATTTCATTAATATTTCATACTCAGTCATATCCATGCATTCATACCATATCTCAGTATCAGATATTATTTATTGATACATCATATCATTGTTGTCGGGCTAGTTTCATGACATTGTGAGCCTGTGAGTGAGACTGGAGAGATTGATGACTAAGTGAGGCCGGAGGCCTGAGTGAGAGTGACATTTTGGGATCGGGATGCACGCGGAAACATATTATATTGATTATATTTTATATGGATCGAGTTGCACGCCGCAACGAGCCTGAGGGTTATATATATATATATGAATCGGGTTGTACATCGCAACGAGCCTTATGGCTATTTATATGTTATGGGATTGGGCTGCACGCCGCAACGATATAGCGTTTGGGCTGAAGGAACTTCTCCGTAGTCTGCACACCCTCAATGAGCGCAGTCGACTATATATATGTGGATCGGGATGCACGCCGCAACGGGCCTTATGGTCATATATGGATCGGGTTGCATGCCGCAGCAGGTATTGTACAACGCTGAGTGATTGAGTGTGCTGAGCATTGAGCATAGTGAGAGAGAATGCGAGACAGTGAGATTGAGTACTCTAAGAGTGTGAGTGCATGAGCTCATTGTTCAGATGCATTGCATTCGACATGCGTACTTGAGATACATGTATAGAGATGCATTTCCTTCTACTATCCGGCTTTGGGGACATTTATGATTTTACCTGTATCTTGACATGTAGGCATAGAGAAGTACTTTCCTCATGCTATCTAAAAATGAAACATCTTACTATTTGTTGAAAGGAATATTGGGAAAAACCACAGTTTTCAAACTTACTCGTACTTTGGCTTTTTCGGTAAAAGATTTGAGTTTTCACTGAGATACTTGAAAAGAAATGCCTATTTTTCTGGAACTATGAATGAATTGAGCCTTTTATTTTAGAGATACCCTTTTGGTATTGTACTATGCTGTTATAAACTGCGATGGAATATTGGTGTTGTACCCGACCTTGTTGTTTGCTCGTCACTACTTTCAAACTAAGGTTAGGTTTGTTACTTATTGAGTACATGGGGTCGGTAGTACTCATACTACACTTCTGCACCTTGCGTGCAGATAATGACTGTTGATGTCGATGTGTTCGATGGGAGCTGGATTTGAAAATGTACCTGCGTCCCGGTTGTAGTTGCCTCTTGTTCGTGGTAGCTTTAGATCTGTAAAACTCTGTTTATGTACTATTCAAACAGACTATGTATTTATTTTATTTCCGCTTTGTAAACTCTATTCTTAGAAGCTCATGATTTGTACTATCAGTTCTTGGGGAATGTATAAGATTAAGATCTTTATTTACTTAAATTACTTTAATAATTGTTATTGGAATTGGATAAGTGAAAGTTGGCTTACCTAGTGGGTTGGGTTAGGTGCCATCACGACTAGATGGATTTTGGGTCGTGACATGGCGAGTATGTCAAAGTAATCAAGGCCTTCCTTTTGTCTATAACCTTTGATAACAAGTCTTGCCTTATATTTGTCAATAGTGCCATCAGCTTTCATTTTCCGTTTAAAGATCCATTTCGAACCTAAAGGCTTATTTCCTGGAGGAAGATCAACCAATTCCCATGTATGGTTATCTAAAATTGATTGAATCTCGCAATTGACCGCCTCTTTCCAAAATGTTGAATCAGAAGATGACATAGCTGCTTTGAACATTTGAGGCTCATTTTCAAGCAAGAATGTTAGAAAATCGGGTCCAAAGGAAGTAGATGTTCTTTGACGTTTACTACGCCTTGGATCTTCATTACTTGGAGGATTTTCCTTTGGTTCTTCCCGTGGTCGTTTAGGTTTTTCACTTAACGACTCGCATTCAATTTTATACGGATAGATACTTTTAAAGAATTCAGCATTATCTGATTCAATTACTGTATTAACATGAATTTCGGGATTATCAGATTTATGAACCAAAAACCGACATGCTTTACTGTTTGTAGCATATCCAATGAAAACGCAATCCACAGTTTTTGGTCTGATTTTTACCCTTTTGGGTAAAGGTACTTCTACCTTTGCTAAACACCCCAACACTTTGAAATATTTCAAGTTGGGTTTTCTTCCTTTCCATTTTTCATATGGAATAGATTGAGTTTTGTTGTGGGATACTCTATTGAGTATTCGGTTAGCTGTAAGGATAGCTTCCCCCCACAAATTATGCGGTAACTCGGAACTTATTAATAATGAATTCATTATTTCCTTTAATGTTTGATTTTTCCTTTCCGCAATTTCTTTGGATTGAGGTGTGTAGGGGGCAGTAGTTTGATGGATAATTCCATATTCCGAACATATTTATGCAAACGGAGATTCATATTCTCCACCCCAATCACTTCTAATCATTTTGATCTTTTTATTCAATTAATTCTCCACTTCATTCTTGTATTGCTTAAATGCTTCAATTGCTTCATCCTTACTATTAAGTAAATAAACTTAACAATATCGAGTAAAATCGTCAATAAAAGTTATAAAATACTTTTTCCCAACTCGAGATGGTGCCGACTTCATATCACAAATATCAGTATGAATTAAGTCTAAAGGATTTGAATTCCTTTCAACAGACTTATAAGAATGTTTTACAAACTTAGATTCAACACATATTTGATATTTTTATTTATTACACTCGAATTTAGGCAATACTTCTAAATTAATTAACTTCCGCAAGGTTTTGTAATTGATATGTCCTAAACAAATATGCCATAAATCATTTGACTCCAATAAATAAGAAGAAGCTGAAATTTTATTCATACTGTCAACAACCATTACATTGAGTTTGAAAAGGCCCTCTGTAAGGTAGTCCTTTCCAACATACATTTTATTCTTACTTACAACAATTTTGTCAGATACAAATTCACATTTGAATCCATTCTTAACAAGTAAAGAAGTAAAAACTAAATTCTTCTTAATAGTAGGAACATGAAGAACGTTGTTGAGCGTTAACACCTTGTTCGAAGTCATCTTCAGGAATATCTTCCCATAACCTTAAATCTTGGCTGTTGCAGTATTTCCCATGGAAAGCTGTTCTTCGGGACCAGCAGTAGAGTAAGCCGCAAATGCTTCTTTCACAGCACAAACATGTCGAGTGGCTCTAGAGTCAATCCACCACTCCTTCGGATTTCCAACTAGGCTGCATTCCAAAAGCATTGCACACAGATCATCAATGTCATCATTCTTCTCCACTATGTTGGCCTATCCCATCTTCTTATCCTTTTTCAGGAGGCGACAATCATGGGCTTTGTGACTATCTTTTTCACAATTGTAGAAGTTGCCCTTGAATTTTTTTTGTTCTGCTCTTTAGTCTGTCTAGAAGACCTCTTCCTCTTCTTACTTTTTGGAGCAGTCTCCTCAACGATATTAGCTCTCATAATTGTTGAATTTCCAATAGACTTCTTCTCGACTGTTTTGTTGTCTTCTTCAATCTTGAGATGAATCACAAGATCTTTCAACTTCATCTCTTTGCGCTTGTGCTTAAGATAGTTTTTGAAATCTCTCCACGAAGGAGAAAATTTTTCAATCATTGCAGCCACTTCAAATTCTTCATTCACGACCATACCTTCAGTAATAAGGTCGTGAAAAATAAGTTGAAGCTCTTGAACTTGGGTTCCAACTGTTTTGTAGTCTTTCATTTTATAGTCAAGAAACTTGGCAACCACAAACTTCTTTAAGCATGCATCTTCAGTCTTGTACTTCTTCTCAAGTGTGTCCCATAATTCTTTCGAAGTATTCATAGCACTATAGACATTGTACAAGTCATCCTCCAAAACACTTAGGATATAGCCTTTGCAAAGAAAATCTGCATGTTTCCATGCCTCAACTATCATAAATTTCTCGTTGTCTGGCATGTCCGCGGTAGACATTGGAGGTTCTTCACTGGTGAACTTCTGCATACCAAGTGTGGTAAGCCAGAAGAACACCCTTTGCAGCCATCCTTTGAAGTTGGCTCCAAAAGATTTCCCCGGTTTCTCGGCCGGTGGAATAACAGTTCGCCTTGACGACGCTATCGTCGTTGCCACAATAGTCGTAGAAGAATTTCCATTATCAATTGACATTTCTCACTGTCAACAACAGAAGAGTTCAATTAATGGCAAGAGACAGAATAGTAAACAGTACTGTAATTAATGATGAACAGTACGTTTAATAAATAAAAATCGAAGTTTTTATATACTGTTTCACAGTAAACGATAAAGTTTTTATGTTCTTCAAATCATTTCTGAATTTTAATATTCCGATAAAGTTTTTATATCTTCAAATCAGAATAGAGAAATTCAGAAGGAGTAGAAAATCACATAGGTTTTAATCTCCAAAAAAAACGAATACAGAATACAATAAAATAATTTCCTTAAGATTGTTATCCAATCTGTATTACTGTAGTAAATAATAAAAACAGTAAACTTTCTGAAATAGAAACAGAAACAGAAAGTTAGTAGCCACAGAATGTCGAAATAATATCTGAAAATAATTTCGGAATAAATCGAGCCCACTGAATGCACAGTGTGTCCTTAAGGAAATCATTCCCCTCAAGTACCCGAGGTGCTGGAATATTATCCTCCCAGGATAGAACGATCTTTACTCACCAGTGTATTGGTACCAAAAACTCTGATGAACTTCGAACCACTCAATGGTTGTAAAACATACTGGAAAATTTTGTGCAGAAAAAGAAGAAAATCAGAAAATTTCGTAAGGAAAGATTCTGGGATTAAAAGTATATTTATAGACTTTCTAGCATTGTTTCTGAAAAGGTTTGCAACCTTTCAAAAACAGTCATGGTTGTTGGAACAGGTGGGAATATTTCTGTTTGAAATATTGCGGGAAAACAAATAAAATAATCCGAAAAAAAAATTAAACGGGTCGCGTTGCGGGTCCTGGGTTATTTCGGGTTGAATTTTCGTTAATTAATTTAATTAATTAATTAATTAATTAATTAAAAGAAATTTTGTCCAAAAAGATTAATCAATTAATCGATCTTTGACTGGATACGGATCCGGAGCCGAGCGACGACGACCGTGAGAGGCTTATTTTCTTTCCAACCCATTTAACACCCAGAGAAGTGCTTTCTCAATCTAAGCACATTCATTTTTCTTTCCACCACCAATGAGGGATACTTTGCTCTTTCTAAAGCAAAAGGAAGCTCACTTTTCCTCCACTTTCTTCCCTCCATTTCCCATTCAACAATCTTTAATCCCAACACACTTATAGGTCACAAGTTCGAACCGTGGAAGCAGTCACTAATGCTTGCATTAGGGTGCGACCCTTTCCCAAACCTTGCGTGAATACGAAATACTTTATGCAACGAGCTACCTTTTATTTTATCTCTTTTTATGTTTTTTCCTTAAATTACATATATATATATATATATATATA
>AWOL01S0048718.1:0-10664 GCA_000715115.1 Nicotiana otophora | reverse complement strand
TATATATATATATATATATATATTGATGTTGCTTATCATTCTGAAACTTGAAGTGGGAATTTCATGTATTCAATAAAAGCAATGATATCTAATTAAACATGATGGCTCACGCGTGGTTTGTGGGTTCTGGTGTTTTTCTATCTTAAACCTAATAAATATTATTTTTCTTACATGTAATTCTTCTCCACATCTCCCACTTGGCCACATGCCTAAGTAGAATTTAATTTCTGTTGGCTACACCTTTAAGATGTTTAGTATTGAAAATGTTATACATTTAATGGCTTTATATATGTTATTTATTGCGATTTTAATTTATTTTTATATATAAATATATATCCAGTATCGAAGTATTGGGTTCAGATGATCACTCGGTACACCGACACTGTATTCACCCCTGCACTTGGCCCCCCTCAACCTCCGTCCTCCTTTTTTTTGTTTTTCCTCCCTTTGCACACCCATGACTCCCAAAGCAAATAATAATAATTATGCATCAATCTCAAATAAGTAAATATCGGTTACATAAATTCTCACTGGTCGTATCCCCTATTTAAGTTCAATCTCGTGTTTCTTATATTCATCTCACAAAAAATCTTAGTAACATATCGATGTTTATATCAAATTAAACTATACTAAAAATTACTATGCTACAACGTTAGATTTAGGCACAGGTTTTATATTTATTGATTTGGTATAAATACGTTTTGAGGTGAAATAAAATCATGGGGAAATATCATAGAAGATCTGCACTTTTGGTAAAATCTCATCTACTATTTTTATACCAATAATGTCTTATTATCATGCGATCATTTAGAGAATTCCTTATTTTGGTAAATGCGATATGACAGTATTGCTCCATCCTTTCCACTTTAGTCTATAAACAAATTGGTTACTTAACGAGGAAGCATTAATTAATTCAACTTGTTGAATCGATAAATCATATTGACATTTTAATTTTAGAATAATATTAATTCATATTATTATTCTAGATAAGGTGGGTTGCTCTGATGGTAAGCACCCTCCACTTCCAACCAAGAGGTTGTGAGTTCGAGTCACCACAAGTGCAAGGTGGGGAGTTCTTGGAGGGAAGGATGCCGAGGGTCTATTGGAAACAGCCTCTCTACTCCAGGGTAGGGGTAAGGTCTGCGTACACACTACCCTTCCCAGACCCCACTAGTGGGATTATACTGGGTTGTTGTTGTTGTTAATAATATTAATTCATATAGGAGGACAAAGTTAAATCATGACTAGGTTTTAGAATGGAAGTTGCATAAAGACATTATGATTATCTCAAAGCTATAAATTAAGCACTTAAACATTTTAGCACTGTCGTTAGTTAATTAATCTTATTAACTCCTTTGTGTCATAGCATTAGCAAAGATAACATTTATAACATAAGAAAGAATGAGATTGTCATCATCAAAGTAGGGGAAGTACAATTTCTCCACTGCTTTTCATGACAAGCTTAATGCAAATTAGTTAAATTCAAAAATATAAAATAAACTATCAAGTCCTTAGAAATGTTAACTTAATTATGTGAAGCTTATTGAAGTGTTGATGTATGATTGTTATTAATTAACTTACCAAATGGGTGAGATGATGATGATGAAAATATCATTTGAAATAAATAACAAAAAAAAAGGGAAGCACTATATGTTTGATTGATTAAATAAAAAGGTAAAAATTAAAGTATGATGTGAAATAGAAGTAGATAATAATTAGTATTAAATTGAAGAGTGGTTGTCATAGCATAAAACGGTATGATGTATAAGTATAACCCTATAGTTCTTTACCAAGTTCTCACTTCCACACAAATTTAATATAGTTTTTTTTAACTTTTTCAATTTTTAATATTTTAAATAACTCGCGTCTCCAAAATGTTAAAAGTTAAGTAATCAACAATATGCCTCTCATTCTTAAAAAATAAATAAAGCCTAATTAGGTGGCACTTAGAGATGTTGGAGGGTTGCTTTATGTGAAAAAGGGAAGTATTAATTAGGGGTCAACAACCAATTAAGGTTGTTAAAGTGGCAATAATTAGGACAAATTAGCTAAGGTTGGAAAGCTAATTAGCATAAAGACCAAAAAGGAGAGACAATAGTGATAGTATTACATATACTACTTCACTAAAAAGGATGGTTTGAGTTGGTACCTGGGGTTTGGGGGAGACAGGGGCGAACCTAGCATATATGTTATAAGTTTAGTTGAATTCAATAATTTTGACTCAAATTTTATATTTATATTTAAAAAAACTTACTAAATAAATACAATTAATAAAATTTAAATCGAGTAAATTATTTCGAACTTGAATTATAGTATTTAAATCATGAATCTGTCTTTAGGGGAAGGGGAGGGAAATCAAACTCCATATAATAATGAGAATTTTCATAAACCACTATTATTTAGTGGCCATTAACTTCTTATAGCTGCGATATACATAATTACTTCCTGTAGCAACTATTCAGTTGTTACGGTAGTGTATTCGCGCTGTTGTATTCGCGCTACTGTATTTATGAATACAACAGCAAAAAGCGCCTAAAAATCAGGGTAGTCCAGTTATACGCGTATGTATTCACATGTAATACAGCAGCAAAAAGCTCCTAAAATCAGGACAGTCCAGCTGTACGCGCATGTATTCACATGTATTCGCGTTGTTGTATTCATGAATACAACAGTAAAAAGCACCTAAAATCAGGGCAGCCCAGCTGTACGCGCATGTATTCACATGTATTCGCGTTGTTGTATTCATGAATACAACAGTAAAAAGCACCTAAAATCAGGGCAGCCCAGCTGTACGCGCATGTATTCACATGTATTCGCGTTGTTGTATTCATGAATACAACAGTAAAAAGCACCTAAAATCAGGGCAGCCCAGCTGTACGCGCATGTATTCACATGTATTCGCGTTGTTGTATTCATGAATACAACAGTAAAAAGCACCTAAAATCAGGGCAGCCCAGCTGTACGCGCATGTATTCACATGTATTCGCGTTGTTGTATTCATGAATACAACAGTAAAAAGCACCTAAAATCAGGGCAGCCCAGCTGTACGCGCATGTATTCATATGTATTCGCGCCATGTATTCATGAATACAGTAACGGCAATCACCTTAAAAATAGGTATGTTCAGTTGTCTAAGAGAGAAGAAAAACATAAATAGCGTATTTCATGCCTTAATGTTGCTCTGATAGTAAGCGTCCTCCACTTTCAACCAAGAGGTTGTGAGTTCGAGTCACCCCAAGAGCAAGGTGGGAGTTCTTGGAGGGAAGGATGCCGATGGTCTATTGGAAACAGCCTCTCTACCCCAGGGTAGGGGTAAGATCTGCGTACACACTACTCTCCCCAGACCCCACTAGTGGGATTATACTGGGTTGTTGTTGTTGTTGTAATGGTATTATATACCATAAATACCTATTTTGCTATAAAATATAAAAGATAACTATAGAAAATAATATTTTAAAATAATTTTAATTTATAATAAATAGGGTGTATACCAATTGTGTAGATAATGATGAATGAGTGTTTTGAGTAGTCTAATGTAGGGACAGCCCACGTTCCACTAATAAACCCACGATTTCCTTCATTTATGATTGTATTTGCATGTGTGCAGATCATCCTTATTTCTTAGTTTTTTTCTTGAATGAACTTAAATTAATAGACAATAATAATAAATGAATTTGTTCAGTGTGAATTTTTTAATGCATACATGCGGTTTAGATAAAAAATTATTAGGTTCTGACCCTCATTTTGATTAGCTCATCGTATTGGTTCCATCGCCACTATGGCAAGTTCATTGGCAAATTGGGGGTAAAGATTAGTGATAAGTTTAGTTTTTGATCGATAAATTTGAATGGACACTAGTTTTCTTTTTTTTTTTTTAAAAAAAATCTTTTTCAGTTATTACTCAAATCAAAAGCGAGTACATTTGACTAAAAGATGGATGGACAGACCCCCATCACATCGAGCCAAACGTAACTGCATTAGCTTAGCTAGAGCATAAGCAGCTCAAGATTGAAGGGAAAAAATGATACGAAGATGTGGAGAAATTAATGGTACTTAAGCTGTCGAGGTTGATTTCACTCGTGGTAACTTAATTTTATAGGGATTTTTACCTAGTTATATTGTTAGGATCGGGAACTCGGGTAGTGTGAAATTTAGTCAAACAATGTTATAATGATAATAACAAAGACAATGCAAGTTGATAACAACGACAATTAAAGCATATAAAGAAGACATCAATTTAATATGGTTCGGTCAGTGTGACATACGTCCACAAGCGGAGATGAGCAAATTCACTATGACAAGTTGGGTTGCTCTGATGGTAAGCACCCTCCACTTCCAACCAAGAGGTTGTGAGTTCGAGTCACCCCAAGAGCAAGGTGGGGAGTTCTTGGAGGGAAGGATGCCGAGGGTCTATTGGAAACAGTCTCTCTACCCTAGGGTAGGGGTAAGGTCTGCGTACACACTACCCTCCCCAGACCCCACTAGTGGGATTATACTGGGTTGTTGTTGTTGTTGTTGCTGTTGCTGTACTCTAATTAATCCCCAAATACCCCCGAAAAAATAACAACACAAGATCACTCCAAAAAAAGAGGATCACACAAGTGTTTCCCAACACTCAACTCTCTTACAAAATGCTCTCAATTACTAAAGGAGAAGAAGAAATAAGAAATGAAGACTCAAGTCTTGTTGGTATGTTTAAAATGAACTAATGGCTTTTCCTTTTATAGGCAAAAATGCCCGGCCTCTTAATTGTAAAAGAAAAGATACAATTTTGTGTTTAAATTTAATAAGTAATTCTGTGTAAAAGAAAAGATACAAAATGTCATCTTTAAATTTAATAAGTAATTTTGTGTTCTAAGACCTCAAAAGTACCATTTATCATTCCTCGACATGCGTGTGCAGTCCGTACAATTTTTCGGAAAGTTTTTATGTGAAAAATAGATTAAAATGTGAAATAGAGTTTTAAAACTCAACTAAGTTGACTTTGGTCAATATTTTGAGCAAACGGACTGGTTCAGTATTTTGATAATTTCGGTAGGTCTGTATCGTGATTTGGGACTTGGGCGTATGTCCGGAATCGAATTCCGAGGTCCCTAGCCCGAGATATGAAATTTTGATAAAAAATTAAAAGTTTGAAAGCTTAATAATTTTTAAGAAATTACTGATGTTGGATTTATTGATCTCGGGGCCGTATTTTAGTTCCGGAGTCCGGTATAGGTCCACTATAATATTTATGACTTATCCGCCGAATTTGGTGAGAATCGGAGTTGATTTGACGTGATTCGGACATCCGGTTATAAAAATATAAATTTTAAAGTTTTTTTGAAAACTTTCTTTGATTTGGTGTCCGATTAGTAGTTCTAAGTGTTATTTTGGCTATTTGATCACGCGAGCAAGTTCGTATGATGTTTTAGGACTTGTGTGCATGTTTGGTTTGGAGCCCCGAGGGCTCGGGTGGGTTTCGGATAGGCTATGAGATATTTTGGACTTTGAAATTTTGGTATTTTGCTGCAGCGGGTGTTCTAGCATGTTCTTCTTCGCATTCGCGAAGGTACTCTTGCGAACGCGAAGAGTAAACTGGGCAGTTGAAGTTTTCTTCTTCGCGAACGTGAAGGCTTGGTCGCAAACGCAAAGCGATGGGGGCATTACCCTTCGCGGACGCATAGTGTTAGGCACACCTGGGGGAGGGTTGATCATTCCTTCATCGCGAACGCGAGCAATGCCTCGCGAACGCGAAGGCCAGGGAGGGAAAGCCTTCGCAAACGCGAAGGAGGAATCGCGAACGCGAAAGCCACGGGTTGCGACTCATCGCGAACGCGACAGGCCCTTCGCGAACGCGAAGAAGGCCTGACCCCTGTGACTTAAAACAGAACCAAAACGGGATTTTTTTTATTTTTCACAAACCCTCAATTATAACTCGGCTTAGGGGCGATTTCAAAGGAGTTTTTCACGATTTCGAACTGGATAAGTATTTTTTATCATATAGTGATTGTATTTCATAAATCTAAGCCTATATTCATCATTTATTTCGAATTTAGATGGAAGAAATTGGATTTTTTGTAAAAACGTTTCAAAAACGAAAAAATTAAGATTTGAAGGTCCAATTGATATCGGAATTGGACAAATTTTATATGGTTCAACTCCTATAGGAACGGGGTTCGGATTTTCTGAGTTTTTCTGGGATTTGAGATGTGGGTCCCACTGCCGGATATTTTAATGAATTTCGGATTTTTATCCGAAAATTTGTAAATTCATATGGAATTAATTCCTATGATTAGTATTGAATATATTGAATTATTTGTTAATAGATTTGAAGCTTTCGGAGGTAAATTTAAAAGGAAAAATTGTGGTCGAATAATTGATTGGAATTTGCAAAGCGAGGTAAGTGTCGGGGTTAACCTTGACTTGAGGGAATAGAACCCTTAAATTATTTGTTATGTGAATTGCATGTGAATGACGTATAGGCGAGGTGAGGAGTGTCTATATGTCGTCAAATTAATTGTTTGCCTGCTTACTTGAAAAATCATAAATTATTTTTAATCATAAATTAATTATTATAATAATTGTCTCTCTCTTATTCTTTGTCAAAATATTAATTCTTGAATTTCTGCATTAATTGTTACATGCTATTTGAATTATGTGTTTTAATTATTATTTGACATTTAGCATATTAAATATTAAACTATCTATTTTCTCCCTAATTTCTATAATAAATTGTTAATTATCATTGTTTGTTTCATAATTAAATTATAATTGTTGTATGTTTGTTGTCTTATGATTTTATATTAATTGTTGCGTTTATTGGGGAATTTCTTCTATAAGAATTGATTGAAATGGAAATATTATAGGATCGGGTTGTACGCCGCAACAGACTTATTAAAATTTAATATTGGAAGATCGGTTTGCACGCCGCAACAGACTTGTTAAAAAGTTAATATTGGAGGATCGGGTTGCACGCCGCAACAGACTTATTAAAAGTTAATATTGGAGGATCGGGTTGCACTCCACAGCAGACTTGTTAAAAAGTTAATATTGGAGGATCGGGTTGCACACCGCAACAGACTTATTAAAAGTCAATATTGGGGGATCGAATTGCACGCCGCAACAGAATTATTTAAAAGTCTATATATATACTTGATTGAAATAAATATATGACAGTCTTGATTAAAATAAATATATTGGAGGAGCGGGTTGCACGCCGCAACAGAACCGAAAGTGAATATATTGTGAGAGCAGGTTGCACGCTGCAACAGAATTAGTTGAAATAATAATGAATTATGACTGTTGAGTTTGCTTCAATTATTATAAATGAGTTACCTTATTTATTTTTATTATTTATTGTTGTTATCAATATTGCGTACAAGTTAATGTAAGTGAACCGCCTTAGCCTCGTCACTACTTCGTCGAGGTTAGGCTCAGCACTTACCAGTTCATGGGGTCGGTTGTACTAATACTATACTCTGCACTTCTTGTGCAGATTTTGGAGTTGGTCCCAGCGGCGTACTTGTTCGGATTTCAGCTACCAGAGGAGACTTGAGGTATAACTGCATGGTGTTCGCAGTTCTGAAGTCCCCGTCTATTTTACTTTAGCTGTGTGTTTATTTCCAGACAACTTTATTTTATTCAGAACTTTATTTGTATTTATTCTAGAAGCTCATGCACTTGTGACACCAATTCTGGGATGGTATTTATACACTGTTATTTTTATGGATTATTTCACTATATTTCAAACTTTGCTTCTGCTTCCGCTTTTGTTTTCTTGATTATCAATAATTTAAAGATTGTTTAAAAATTGGTTAATATTATTCTAACGTTGGCTTGCCTAGCAAGTGAAATTTTAGGGCCATCACGGTCCGAAGGTGGGAATTTCGGGTCGTGACAGTAGGTATCAGAGCACTAGGTTACATAGGTCTCACGAGTCACTAGCAAGCTTAGTAGGGTCTGAATGATCGGTACGGAGACGTATGTACCTATCTCTCAGAGGCTACGAAGTTTAGGAACAATATCACTTATTTCTTATTCTGTCGTGCGATTTTATTCTCTCGTCGATGATTGAACCATTCTACTCTTATTCTCTCGTAGATGGTGAGAACACGTAATACCTTTACCGATAGACAAGGACCAGTACCCCCGGTGGCAACTATGGCCAGGGGTAGAGGTCGAGGTCGAGGTCGAGGTCATGCTAGAGGTCGAGGCCGAGGTAGAGCTCAGTCAAGAGCTCGAGCTGCTGCACCTGTTGTAGAACCTCAGGTAGACCTTCAGGAGGAGGTCCCAGTTCAAAATGTACCAGTTGGACCAGTTCAAGTCCCGGAAGGATTCATAGCCACTCCAGTGCTTCAGGACGCTCTAGTCCGATTGGTGAGTCTTATGGAGGGCGTGGCCCAGAATGGTACATTTTCAGTGAAACCAGCCGTTTCACAGGCTGGGGGAGGAGCACAAACTCCCACTACTCCCGCTCCGGAGTAGATGGCTCCCCAGAATCTGGCTCCAACAGCCCCGCCAGTTGGGATAGTTCAGCCAGTTGTTGCGATACAGACCGGTGATAGGCCCGCCATGTCTTTTGAGGACTTATTGAGAATGGATAAGTTTACTAAGCTCTTTCCAGTTCACTTCAGTGGTACACCTTCTGAGGACCCACAAGATTATCTCGAACGCTGCCATGAGGTGTTGTGGAAGATGGGTATAGTTGAGACCAATGAAGTTGATTTTTCTATATTCCATATGACGGGTTCCGCCAAGAGGTGGTGGAGAGATTATACATTGACCTAACCAGTCGGATCACCTGCACTTACCTGGTAGCAGTTCTCTCAGCTATTTCTGGAGAAGTTCCTCCCTATCACACTAAGAGAGGAATTCCGCAAGCAATTTAAGCGTCTACAGTAGGGCAATATGACTGTTACTCAGTATGAGTCCCGTTTTATGGATTTGACCCGTCATGCTCTCCTTTTACTACCTACGGAGGGAGAGAGAGTGAAGAGGTTTATTGAGGGACTCACTCACCCTATCAGACTTCAAATGGCCAAGGAAACCGGAAGTGAGATTTCTTTTCAGGCGGCTGCTAATGTCGCCAGGAGGATCGAGATAGTTCTTGCACAGGAGAGAGAGTAGAGGTCTGATAAGAGGCGTCGTCAATTCAGTGGTTTTAATGGTGCCTCGTCTGGAGACAAAGGTAATTTTGGTAGGGGTCATCCTCCCAGACCGTTTCATTCAGCACTTCATGCATCTCCCGGTGCTTCAGGGAGTCACGGTCCTATTATGCCTTACTCTGGGCAGCCAGTATTCAGTGCACATTCAGCTCCTATCAGTACACCACCACTCCAGATTTATTATAGTGGTTATCCGGCCCATTTGGGTCAGCTTCAGCAGCCACGGCATCAGGATGGGTGTTATAAGTGTGGGAATATTGGTCACATCAGTAGGTATTGCCCTAGATTGGCGAGTAACAGATCTCGGCAAGATTCTCGTGCCATCATACCGGCACCGGTTGCTTCACCGCCTGCTCAACCAGTTAAAGGTAGGGGTCAGGCAGCTAGAGGTGGAGGTCAGGCCATTAGAGGTGGAGGTCAGGATGTTAGAGGTGGAGGCCATCCAGTTAGAGGCCGTCCCAGGGACGCAGTTCAGAGTGGTGGGGCCCAGCCCCGATTTTATGCTTTTCCAGCTAGGCCTGAGGTCGAGTCATCTGATGTTGTGATCACAGGTATTATTTCAGTTTGCCATAGAGATGCTTCAGTTCTATTTGATCTAGGATCTACTTATTCCTATGTGTCCTCCTATTTTGCTTTATATTTGGTTATGCCATGTGATTCTCTGAGTGATTCTGTGTGTGTATCTACATCGGTGGGAGACTCTGTGGTAGTAGATCATGCCTATCGTTCGTGTGTGGTTACTATTGGTAATCTTGAAACTAGTGTGGATCTTCTACTTCTTGATATGGTAGATTTTGATGTCATCTTGGGTATGGATTGGTTGTCTCCTTATCATGCTATATTGGATTGTCATGCCAAGACAGTGACCCTAGCTATGCCAGGGTTACCTCGGTTAAAGTGGAAAGGAACTCCTGGTTATTCTGCCAGCATGGTTATTTCTTATATGAAAGCTCGGTGTATGGTAAAGAAAGAGTGTCTAGCCTATGTGGCTTATATTCGCGATCCCAGTACGGATGTCCCTTCTATGGACTCAGTACCAGTTGTTCGTGAATTTTCAGAAGTATTTCCTGTAGATCTGCCGGGGATGCCACCCGACAGAGATATTGACTTTTGTATTGATTTGGCTCCGGGCACTCAGCTCATTTCTATTCCACCATACCGTATGGCCCCACCATAGTTGAAAGAATTGAAAGAGCAGTTACAAGACTTGCTTGATCAGGATTCATTAGACCTAGTGTCTCGCCCTGGGGTATACCAGTATTATTTGTAAAGAAGAAAGATGGCTCGATGCGGATGTGTATAGACTATCGGCAGTTGAACAAGGCCACTATCAAAAATAAATATCTGCTGCCAAGAATTGATGACATATTTGATCAACTTTAGGGTGCCAAGGTGTTTTCGAAGATTGATTTGAGATCTGGTTACCATCAGTTGAAGATTAGGACATCTGATGTTCCTAAGACAGCTTTTTGGACTCGGTATGGGCATTACGAGTTCCTAGTGATGTCATTTGGGTTG